>WEIV01016685.1:0-18434 GCA_013390005.1 Calyptomena viridis | reverse complement strand
GCCCGCCCGGCGGCGGCGGTGTTTGTGCCCCCCGGCCCCCGAGGGCATCGGGGCTCGGCCCGTGCGGTGCTGGGGATGCGCCGTCCCTCTCCCGCTGGAGCGCCGGGATGGGCTGCGGGTCCTTCCTGGGGAGCGGCAGGTGGACGGCGCGGAGCTCCTAGAGCGGGGGGGGGAGACATCCCTGGTCGCCTTCGTGGCTTTTCCCTCTTTTTCTTATTTTTTTTCTTTTTTTTTTTTTTTTTAATTTTTACCCCCCCCTCCCCAAGCAATTCTTGCCCTTTCACGGCCCTAATAGCTGCAGTCGGTCGTGCACCTGTACTTCTGGGAAATGGTTTCTTTTAAATCACTTAAACAGAGGCATTTACGTAGGTGCAGCCAATATTTTTCCTTTGAAGCCATAACCAACCATAGTGGTGCAGCTAATCCCCTTAATTCTTTATATGCAACGCCCCTGCGATGTGCGCAGACCAGAGTTTAATGCTTCCTTCTGCTCCTTGAGGACTTTTTTTGTGGAGGATGAGGACAAGGAAGTGATGTGCAATTGTGTCAGTGAAAAGAGAAGCAGTGTACCTGCTGGTGACAACTCCCGGGCTTACAAATTGAAAAAAAGATGCTTGGGTGTCTGTCAACACACGATTTTATGCAAGTGTAGAACTCAGAGGCTGAAAACAGAAGTAGCAAAACCTTGTGATAGGGCGGACGTTTCTAGAATTTTATGGATTCCCCATTTTCTTAGGATGGAGTGTCCCATTTATGCCATTAAATCTATCCCAAAGGCTTTTGTTCCTAATTTAAACCATTTCAGGCAAACTTGGAACCCCCTGTCTGTGTCCACTGCACAGTGTGATTGCCTGCTAAGTTCTGACAATGCATCCATTTCCCGTGGTGTTCTGTAAATCTCTCAAGTTCAGAAATGCACGTTGTTTCAAGTTGTGCAAAAAACATACGAAAAGATGAGCCTGATTTCCCAGCTACTTGCTCAACAAAAGTGCTGTTGTCCCATAAAGCGACGAGCAAAATCAGAACTAGGCCTTAAATGTGTCATTTTCTTTGGGAGACAGCAGGAAATGCTGGACATTCTGAGCAGTGTCTTGACTTCTGTGACTGCCACCCATTAATAAATCAGGAGCGGAAATACCCGATCAGTTACAACAGAGGCCTAATTTTTCACTTGAGCTGGAGATGTGTGTCAATCTCTACCCTTATCTCTGAGATGTGGCCAACTCTTGTTGTGCTTTTCCTAGGGTAGAAAACTCACAACAAAGGTACCATTGATTCACGCTGTGAATTTTGTGTTGCATGTGATACCTAGCTCGCAGTTGCATGTACTTTGAAATTTAGGGAATTACAGGTCTAAAAGCCTAGAGACAGAAACATGGAATTGAAAGGCAGGCGTTTTCATGGTGTATTTTTGAACTTGCATCGATTCAAGATAGAGACGGTTGCAAATATATTAATTAAAAATACGAAAACGTCCTCGTTTCTCAGCGTAATCAGTGTCACACATAGATCAGCAGGGACTGGAACCAGGCCACCAGAGAGGTGTCCACTCATCTGCTGGATGCACCTTTGTGGCAACATTTTGCTGGTATTTTTTTGGTGGAAATGCTCTGATTTTAAAAGATCCCGACCACCTTAAAACGGCTTTTTTTTCCCTCGAAAAGCCTTCCCGATGTCCCACCAGGTGGCACTCGCCTATAAAAAGTCGTTCTGGGAGCTCGTTTCACGGTTCGTCTCCCAGGTTTCTCCGGTGGAAAGGCTTACATTTTAGCCGTGATCTTCACAGTTCCGTGGCTGGGGCAGAAGTTTTCCTGGCCTTTGTGTAGTATCCAAGGAAGTTTTAGTGAAGAACTCTGCTGCATTGTTTTCCCCTCCTTGCTCCCGGTGCTGCTGTGCACTGGCTGAACACAAGTCACGTTGAGAGGGGACATTTAGAAAAGGTTTGCTGCCCAACACGTCGTGTGTGTCACCTTGCAATGCTTAAATTGCTTTCTGTGAATAACCCCAGCGAGTTTAGCTGGATTATTCAAGCCCGATACGTGTATTTGCCATCCTTATCATGTCTGATCCATGCCAACTCCAGTCACAGTTTGTGCAAATCCAGGCTTAGATAAACGTAGTGAGCTTTTCCAGAATTTCTCGTAGTCGGATAAAAGACGAGAAAACGCATAAAATTTCGTTTTTTATAATAAATTTCTGGTGCTTGGAGTAAAAAAAGTCCTGTCAGGGAGATACAAGAGGTTGTGACGCCGCCGAAGCCGCCAGGTAGCGCTCACACATCACTGGATTTTGGTCAGATCACCGTATTTTTGGGCTGCAGTGCAAGAATAGTTTTTGTGGCTCAGCCCCGAGTGTTACCGGGCTCTGAGCAGTATTAACACTGATGAAGCTTTAATTACTTTGCCACTGTTTGCATAAACGACTGCTCCCAAAATTAAATAATAATAAAAAAGCAACAGAAACGACCACGCGGCTCTGTTTCAGCCTGTTTGTTTAAATGCTGCAGAATGATTGCTTCTTGTCAAAAACTATTATAATTTAGAGTTGAAACAGCAGATGGCACATTAGGCCCACTGAATAGGGGATTAAAGACCTGATGCTGTTAAAAAAGTCCTCAGAAAAATACTTCCAAGATTATTTATAGAGCTTGTTCCTCTATGATGTCTTTTGTGTTGTGTGTGATTAATTTTTTTTTCCCAGCTTATTATTGATTTTGAGGTCATTAGCTGTTGGGTTTTGTTAGCAGGATAACAGATTTAAGAGACAACCCCTCTGAATTTTTCCTGTGTTTTGAAAAACAGCAGAAATGGGAAAAAGCTAAACAATGTCCATCATCACTTTAATGAGAAATATACATTTTTGTTTGTGAGGATCATGTGATTTAATGTGGTGATGTGTTTCCCCATAATTTCTGCTTTTACATTACTAAGTATGCAGAAGTTTTGGCAGCCTCCAAATTTTATTGCTAAATAACCTATATAGTCCTGTAAGTACTCAAAATGAACTGGTACCAATTCTTTCTACTTCCCATTAGTAAATTCTTAGCAAAATTGGATTTAGTGGGATCTTGATCTGACACTTCTGGCTGTGTGAGTCAAACATTTTACTATTCAGAAAATATAATGCACCAGACTTTGGCATTCAGAATGTGGGTTAGTTCAATTTATAAAATAATGGCAGCCAGGAAGCTTCATTTAGTTTTAACAACACTTGTAAGAATGCCTTTATTGTGTGCCAGTCCTTATTTAGATCACAAAGAAGTTTTCTGTAGGTATCTTGCACTGACTAACATAATACCACTGCTATGATTTTAATACAAATACAGGCATTATTTTTCTCTTTATCAATTTTTTATTGGACACAGGTAGGAGTATTTGTAATCCCCATCTCCTAAGGATTGTGTTACGCTGTGGCAGACTGTCTTTCAGCTGAATTTT
Organism: Calyptomena viridis; assembly: GCA_013390005.1. NCBI lineage: Eukaryota > Metazoa > Chordata > Aves > Passeriformes > Eurylaimidae > Calyptomena > Calyptomena viridis. The sequence continues at coordinate 14,997 of WEIV01016685.1, read as the reverse complement.
TCTTAAGGCTTCTCCAAGTTTTTAATCTCTTTTTTCCTGTTTGCTCCTGGAATAAACATGGTGAAAACGCATTGATTTTATCCACAATAAGATGTTTTCAACCATTTTGCAGTTTGTTGATTGATGTGGTTGTTAGAACCTGTGAGGTAATTCATGTTAAGTGATAAGAGTAACAGCAGCAGAGATGTGCATGTATTTAGTGCTAGTTTTAGTGCATTTAGTTTTATGTTAACCTCTCCCCAGCCATTATCAGTCACACAGCATAGCAAAAATCTGTTATCACATCGGGGTAAGGCTGAACAGGAAGGTTTGCATAAGAATGAGAATTCATATGTGACCATATCCCACATAAATCCACAGGTAAGTGGTTTAAAAGACTGGTGAGGTCTGACATGTGTACTCTGGTAGTAGTAGTATTCCTACTGAAGAATTTGTGTCACCATCTTAATTTCTTGACAACAGCTGACCTAAATCCAAATTTTCATGGTCAAAACAACTGCTAGGGATCAAATAAAAACAATCAGGCGAAACAAAAAGCTGCATTATAGCACATCTGCAAAAATGCTTCAGAAGTTAAATATAGCTGTATCACTGGCTGCAAAGTCCCTTGGCAAATGGTGAGGAGCACATTCATGCATACCCTGAGCTCCACTGACATTTTGGTATTTTTATCACACTGTGATTTCAACAGATACCACACTTTCTCCATGTGCTTCGGACAGAGGATTTGACAAGTATTGCAATAAGTGTTGCAGTTTCCATGGGTGTCCTCCTAATGAAAACTCATTGCTGTACCTGTGGATAATTTTTACCTTCCACACGTCTGTGTGGTGTGGGAGAAAATTACCATCACTTAGCAGGTGATTCCAAAGCCACTGTCTGGTAAGATTTCCATGCTCTCCTGGATTATTCCTGACCAGAACCTATATAATGCTGATATACTTTATAAAAAGTGTCAAGAAATTTGAACATTAACAACAAACTGTTTCTGTGGAGTTAAATCTCAAGCCAGGCAGTTTCCTCACCCTCTCTCTACCTCATTGTCTCTTACCTCACCTGTCCTTGTTGTTAATCAAAAGTTGGCAGTAAATGTATTTAATAAGGGGCAAAAAACATTAAGAAAAGTGATTAACCACTCTCCACTCTGCAAACAATTTATACACGTGTTTAGACTCATCTAATCCATGCTTTGCTAAAAGCTTGGATGGGCTTTCCTCTTGGGATGCAGGGATGGGGCTGGTCCTCTCAAACTGCAGTTCTTGGGGCTCCTCTGGGTCTTGGTTTGCTTATTTTTTCTGAGAGAGTTCCTTTTGTCCCCCCTTTCTCTTTCCAAAAAGCCTCACGTTTCCTGTGTGTGTCTGAAGATGGCCATTGCTGGATAAGTGTCATTTATTGTAGTGTTCCAATGAAAACTTTCTTTTTGTCTGGCACAGCTTTTTTTCCTTTGTGAATAACTGTGACATCTAGGAAAAAAAGTTAGACCCTTCCTAACTGTACTTATAAATTCATGGAGGGGGGCTCAGTGTGTTGTCTGCTTTCTATTAGAGTCCAATACACTGCTTGATGTTCCCAAAAATGTGGTTTAAAGTAGCGACTTGTATTCATTATCAGCTTCCTCATCACCTATGACAGAGGTATTGCACTAGTTATAATAATCAAGGTAGTGCCCAAAATGTTATGTTGCAATTCTTCCTCTTCAGATGAGAGTCTTGTGAAGTGTTTTTCTGCACTTTCTGTAACAAAAGAGAATTTCACAGACAACAGTCTCAGGGGTATTTGGTGACATTTATAAAAGTTGGGCATCTTGCATTTTAACATCCAAATACTCTGTCACCTTTGCTGGTACTAAATAACACCCAACTTGTGCCATGTTGGAGTCTGATATAGCTGTGGCCTTGCTCAGTACAGCCAAGGGTGGATTTTGCTACCTGAGCAGGCCAGAAACCCTCTGCCACCTTCTAAAAAGAGTGAAAGAAAAGAAGAATTTCAACTCCTTCAAACACATGAGCCACATCTGTGGCCCTTAGAATGCTGAGGACACAGTCCTTGAATTTTTTGAGGCACTGGCCTTGCTTCTGTTGCTTCTTGATAAAATGGCAATGTCTTTCTGTCTCTGTGGTCTGAGAGCTGCATCACTAAGCCCAGAATATCTGTAGACTGTGTTGGACTAGAAGATGTTACTCTTTGGCACAAAGGTGAATGTTATGATCAGTCTCAAACAATTTTATTTAAATTTTTAGTACCTACTTTTACATACGAGGTCATGGTTGGGATTTGTCATCCCAAATGCTGCTTTGATTTGAAATAAGATCTTATATTGGCTGAGCAGCCACGGATTTCCATGAGACTTGCATCCCAAATGGGAATGGATTTGTAGACTCCTAAAAGGTTCTGGATCTATCTGGATATATCTACCTGTCAAACCTGACATGTTGGTTTAATCACAAGGTCAGCTGAGCTGGAGGAAAGCCTTCATCACATCTTTTGTCTGACACATTGGGATGCTTAATATCTCCATTTTATCAATGAAATGAGTGAAATAAAAGGTTGTAACACTAATCTTAGGCAAAGAACTATAGAATATTGTGATGGGTTGACCTTGGCTGGTGTCAGCTGCCCAACTGGCTGCTCCCTCCTTCCTCCTCATCAGAACAGGAGGAAGAAAATAAGATAGAAAAGCTCATGAGTCAAGGTAAAGGCAGGGAGATCAATTACCAGTTACTGTCATAAGCAAACCAGACTTAGGGAAAATTAACTTAATTTATTGCCAATTAGAATGGGATGGTGAGAAGTAAAGACAAGATCTAACCCCTGTTTGCCTTACTTTTTATTCTCCCAGGCTCAAGGGCAGTCTTTAATTCCTGACTCCTCTGACTCTCTCACAAGTGGTGCAGGAGGATGGGGAATGGAGAGTTGTGGTAAGCCCATGACATTTTCCTGAGATATTTTCCCTCCCTTATCCCACCTGTCTCCAAGGCAGCACCATTGTNGAAAATAAGATAGAAAAGCTCATGAGTCAAGGTAAAGGCAGGGAGATCAATTACCAGTTACTGTCATAAGCAAACCAGACTTANAACCCTCTGCCACCTTCTAAAAAGAGTGAAAGAAAAGAAGAATTTCAACTCCTTCAAACACATGAGCCACATCTGTGGCCCTTAGAATGCTGAGGACACAGTCCTTGAATTTTTTGAGGCACTGGCCTTGCTTCTGTTGCTTCTTGATAAAATGGCAATGTCTTTCTGTCTCTGTGGTCTGAGAGCTGCATCACTAAGCCCAGAATATCTGTAGACTGTGTTGGACTAGAAGATGTTACTCTTTGGCACAAAGGTGAATGTTATGATCAGTCTCAAACAATTTTATTTAAATTTTTAGTACCTACTTTTACATACGAGGTCATGGTTGGGATTTGTCATCCCAAATGCTGCTTTGATTTGAAATAAGATCTTATATTGGCTGAGCAGCCACGGATTTCCATGAGACTTGCATCCCAAATGGGAATGGATTTGTAGACTCCTAAAAGGTTCTGGATCTATCTGGATATATCTACCTGTCAAACCTGACATGTTGGTTTAATCACAAGGTCAGCTGAGCTGGAGGAAAGCCTTCATCACATCTTTTGTCTGACACATTGGGATGCTTAATATCTCCATTTTATCAATGAAATGAGTGAAATAAAAGGTTGTAACACTAATCTTAGGCAAAGAACTATAGAATATTGTGATGGGTTGACCTTGGCTGGTGTCAGCTGCCCAACTGGCTGCTCCCTCCTTCCTCCTCATCAGAACAGGAGGAAGAAAATAAGATAGAAAAGCTCATGAGTCAAGGTAAAGGCAGGGAGATCAATTACCAGTTACTGTCATAAGCAAACCAGACTTAGGGAAAATTAACTTAATTTATTGCCAATTAGAATGGGATGGTGAGAAGTAAAGACAAGATCTAACCCCTGTTTGCCTTACTTTTTATTCTCCCAGGCTCAAGGGCAGTCTTTAATTCCTGACTCCTCTGACTCTCTCACAAGTGGTGCAGGAGGATGGGGAATGGAGAGTTGTGGTAAGCCCATGACATTTTCCTGAGATATTTTCCCTCCCTTATCCCACCTGTCTCCAAGGCAGCACCATTGTTGCTGTGGGCTCAGCTGTGCCCTGGGTGTGACCTGCACACAGGAGAAACCTAGTGATGCCAAATGGAAGTGAAATGTTTTGTTGACTGACTTTTTGGTGTCTGGTCTTGAGCAGGAACAATGCTTTTTTCCAGAAGACCTAGGGGTAACAAGACTGAAAATACAAATTTGGTTTATATTGGTTTCCTACTGCCTGTTTATTTCAGGCCCAGCCTCTCCACACAGGGGTCTCCACCTGGCAGCACCTGGGCACCCACACCCCATACTGGTGTTCTGACTGAAAACTCTACGGAAAGAACATGCAGAAAATTATATATATTTATATGTATACATATATATATAATATTAGATTTTTGCTTCCCAGCTTATTGCCTTTTGCCTGACTTCACTGTCATTGTCACTGTCACTGTCATTGTGACTTGCTGCCCATCCCCTTTGCCTTTCCCTCTGACCAGACCCCTGTGAGCCTGGAGTGCCAGGGAAGGGCAGCAGGAGCAGGGTGATGCCACTGGAGCAGGGTTGTGTTTGCCACTGATCCTCTCAGCTTTCCTTGCCATCCTGTTTGCCATCCCGAGCAAAAACCCAATACCCAGCTCAGGAATTAAATGCTTAACAAAAGACACTGAGCCATTTTCACTAGATTTGGACTAATGTGGTCACAGCACCAACCCTGACAGAATCCAGGGAGCATTTGGACAATACTCTGGGGCACGTGGTGTGATTCTTGCCCAACTCCATGTTAAGAGCATTAATTCACTCTGCCCACGTGAGCAGCCCTTGCTGCAGTGACAGAACACGTAGCTCAGTCACATAATGTTAACAAAGGGAACTGAGCAGACACATAGGAACCAGGCCTGATAATATTTATAGTTAGGCTTAACTCCCAGCATCTTGCTAACCCCCGGAGTGCTCCCAGGATCAAAAACTTAATATAATGTTGGCTGAAATGCTCTGTTTACAAATGATATCAAGAGGAAGCATGTGCAATGTCTTATAGGAGAAATGAAGTTTTTAAAGCAAAACATCCATCCATCCTCTGTGTCAGTTTATTCCACACACACTATAAGAGAGCACTGCAAGAAATAAACAGACAGTAGTAAACCAATAGAAACTGAATTTGTATTTTCAGTCTTTTTACCCCTAGGTCTTCTGGAAAAAAGCATTGTTCCTGCTCAAGACCAGACACCAAAAAGTCAGTCAACAAAACATTTCACTTCTATTTAGCATCACTAACTTTGCCACTAACTCCTTCCAGCACAGCGTGGCACAAAATACATTATTGCTTTGGGTGAGAGAAAACGAAACTCAGGGAGCATGGGGATGTGCAGAAAACCTTTTCATTCAGTCTTATTTCCATGAGTGTCCTGGGGAAGTCACAGTGTACTTGACTGAATGGTTCAGATTGCCTTGCTTTTAAAGGTAAAAGCTGTACTTAAGGCAAAATAGAGGTTTGGATATATGATTAAGGTTGATCAAGGTAAAAAAAAATCACAGGTTTTGAAATGGCTCAAGACTTCTAGGAATATGTGGACTTAAGAAGAGAGGGAAGGGGTAAAGTAGGCATGGGGAAAGCTTTTCCCTGTGTTATTAAATCTAACTGTTAATCTCAGTATTTTGACTTATTCTGTTATTGTTGAGTTCCACCCTTTATTTATTTAGAGGATTATAAATTATATTTCCAAATATATTTAAACATGCAGTTAAAACATTGCAGACAGAAAGATGAATAGCAGTTTCACAGTATTCTATTTAAGAAATAGAATTTTTTTTAATCAGAATAATTAATGTTATTGCCTGCACAAGCTCAGCCATCATTTCTGATCATAAGATGGGCATGACTGGAAGGCAAACCTCATATCCCCTCACCCTCTGGCATTGCCCTCTCATGTTGGGAAAGAGGCCTGGGTCTGATGCCCAGTTTGGCTGTTGGCACCCATGGGGAATGCAGATGAGGCAACCCCAAATTCTTTGAGTTGCAGTCGCTCTCTGGGAGTGTCCCCTGTGAAATGCAAGTAGGTGAAGAGGAGAGAGAGTCTCCAGCTGCCTGTGGCTGATCTGGGCTGTTCTGGGCTCAGTAGAGGTGCTGGTTGAACTTGTGTGGCTGCTGATGGGCTGATCTGCAGTGGTGCATTGGCAAGAGCTGGTGAGGTGCCCATTAAGTGTGGCAATTAATGAGGGACATGGATTGGACAAGAATTCTTGGGCTTCTGAGGCTGCCATTGCAAGGGGAAGCATGGTCTGGTTACTTATTATGTGTCTCCAAAGGCAGGAATGAAAGCAGCTAGGGAAAACCCTTCCCTGGGACCTCCAACATCCACAGGGCTCCCACTGAGCTGAGATTGTTCTTAAACTTCCAAAACAGATCAGCAGGGAAGAATCAGCTAGGAAGGAATTTCTAATCAACTGGGAAGAAGGAAATTGGTGTTACTCCACGCTGCTTCCCTCACCAACATTTTTTTCCTTGATTATTTAAAAATTGCAGAAGCTGTTGCTCAATAACATTTGTGAACTGGGTGTGGTATAAAAATCCGAGTTACAGCACAAATATGCACAGCTGGCACATGTAACACACTTTTTTAAAACCAAAGCATCATCAGGTATTTTAGCAAACAGGTAAAAAACTTCCACTTTATAAAAGCATACATTTATGTAATTCTAGTGATGCTGCCCTTGCTTCATATGGTAAATACATGAGCTAAAATAGGTTGTGTAAAGAAATTGCAAATAAGGCGAGAAAGCAAAACCAAATTTAACTGAGAAGGCCCTGCCAGCTGTGCAACTTGGATTTCAAAGCTCTCCAATAAAAATGTTCTGTTTTTACCTTTCCAAAAGAATTCAAACTCAAACATGTCATTGGAAACAAGCTGAGAAACTATAAACACTGAAGCTATGACATAAGGCACTCAGACACTGTAAGAAGTGACATTAACTCTTGCCGTTTGCTTCAGGGGAGGGCAGAAAAGCAAAAGCCAGCGATGGGGAGGACACCTGCTGCTAAAAGTGCCAGCAGGAGTTGCTTTGTGTTAATCTCTGTGGCCCCAACCCCGCAGTATTTTTCCCATATTGGTGGACAGCTGCACTTGAACAGAGGCGCATTGACTTCCTGGCATTCGAGCATCCCTTTTGCCTCCAAGGGCTTTGATCTGTGTGGCTGGAAGTCCCTTCTTCCCCTCTGCCTGCAGCAGTGTGCTGGCACAGCCCTGCCACTCTCTGACACCCTGGCTGCTGCAATTCCTCAAAGAACTCTGGGAACACGTCGGGCTTTAGCTCCCGTCGGGTCAGTGCACAGTTCTGACGTGCAAAGTGCCCAAAGCTCTAGCTGTGAGCAATGCAAGTGTCCACAAACCAGACGTTTAATTATTCATGCCAGTGAAAAGAGGCCAGTTGTTGATGCTGGAGCCTGCTGCATGTACCACAGCAGGGGAAGGGATGCACCGATGCAGGAAGCAGCTTCCAGGCTCGTGTCCCCAAAATCCTACAAACCATATGTGCAGAAACTCCCTGCCTCCAACCAAATTTGTCAGCAGTGTTTGATTCTCCAAGAGCAGGGGAATGCAAACCTTCTGATATATCCAGAAAGCCTCCAGCAAGCACTTGGACTAGGAAGCAGTGCCTGGGGATCATTACCACACAGAGATAAGTTTAATTACAGACATCAGCATTTTGTTGGAGAGGCTGCCGTGTCCAAAATTTTGTTCTCTGTGTGTGTGTCATTTCAACCCTAACAGTGAGCAAAAAAAGGATCAGCTGGTGCTCTGGACTCCAGGGCCAAATGCTGTAAAAAAAATGGTGTTCCACCCATGAGTAATTCCTCTGGCTCTGTGTGTGCTGTCTCTGGGACCACAAATCAGGGAGCATGGTATGAACATGACCTGCTCTTTGTGTGCCTACGTTGCTGGCAAGGGCTCATCCAAAGCCCAGCTACCTCCAAGCCCTCTACTCTCCCTTATCACAGGTGAAATTAGACTTTATTGTGGGAAGTGACTCATTTTTCCAGGGGTAGGAAAGCCTCTCATCTCATTAAAGGAAAAGGAAACCCTGTTGAAAGCATTACTTCACTACCCTCAATTTCTTCTTTCCTAAGATGCATCTAGTTGGTCACCAACCTTTCCAAAAGGACATTGTCATCTAATCCTCTTCTAGACCATTCATGGAAAAGGCAGGGGTTTATGGCTAGATTGGTTATTAGTTATCATGTACCACGTACCATGGGAGAAATATTTTCTGTACACTTTTAATTCTGTCACCACTGCGGGTATTAAGTTGGAGTTTTGGATGCTTGGGTTTTGTCTGGTTTTGACATATGGTTTACTTTTAGAGCTATCAAGGAACATGGAATAGAGGCAAAACATAAAAAAGTAAATTAATGAGTTTACTGTTGAGCTTAGGAGTCAGAAGAAAGAAATTTGGTGATATAGGGTGTGACTGAGATACATAGATAATTATCTTATAAAATAGCATGAGCACTGGCCAAAAGTTGGAAAAAAAGAGCATTTCTAAATAGGAAAATATTTTGCTGCTGGGGATTTGGGGATTTGTGTGCTAAGAAAGGGCTGGGGGGTGGTTCTTTATGCAGCATGGAAACACTCCCAGCAATTCATCCTCACATTGCCTTTGTCATCTGACTGCTGCCACTCAGCTGGGCAGGTCTTTGATGAGCTGTGGTTAGGAAGCCACGTGTTACTAGATCCCTAAACCTGTTCCTAGAGACTGTGGGGCTTTTATCCTAGATTTTGCTTTCTAATGTGTATGAGCTCTCTAAAGAGCAATCAGGCAGAGATGACAGGAGCTGTAATTTGGGATAAACCCCCCCCCACACTCAAGAAACAAGTTTAGGGAACTAGTGACACGTGATTTCCTAGACACATAAATGGTGTCAAGTGTATAATTGGTTTGATGAAGCTGTTCTGTAGTATTGGGACCACCCAAAAGATGGCACTAAACTACCTTTAGTCATGTGCACATACATAGAATTTGCTAATAATATTCAAAGAAACAGCTTGCTGGCTTAATTCTGTAATTTTGTGTGTAAAAGTAGAAGTAATCTTAGATAATTCTATGTTAGACCAACAGGAAAATTGAGGACAAACGCTTTTATATAAGCAGGTAAACTTTGCACTGCAAATATTGCTTTCCTAGGCCCACATGAAAGCATTCATATTTTTGTAAACATGACAATGTGATATTTGGTGAGCGGTGAAAATGTGTTAAAATTACTCAGGAGTTAGGCACTGCTCTTAAAATATTTGTTTCTTTAGAAGCTACTGATGCCATTGCTGTCCATTGACCTTTACAGAGCTGTGGTTATTGGGCCAAAAGTGGTTTTGTTTGTGTGGGTGCAGTGTGGAGTCATTCCACCAAAGCCCACAGAGCTGCATGGAATGACAAGTGTTAGCAAGGGGAAGCTCCAGCTGATTGTCACTACCTGATTTAATTGGTAGGGCTGATTGTTTTGATTTTTAAATTTGCTTTGTTGTCTGCAATGGGAAGAACAAGGCATGTTTTTATGAGTTACTTTCCATTTTATTATGTAATAGTTGAAGGAGGAAAATAATTCATCTCATATTTATAACCTCTGAAAACTCAGTAATGGGCTCTAATTTATAGTAAACCCTAAAGAAGAGAGTGCTCACAGTGTTGGAGGAGGAATCATCGTGTTCTGTTGGAATAATTTTTTTACAATTACTTCAGTTTAATGATTTTAATATGTTAATAATAAATGATACAAATGAAAGAACACTGAACACCACCATTGCTTAGAGCAGAAATCATTTGGGTAGCAAAAGGAGTTGTGAGGTCTAACTCCTTCTGCAAATGTTTGATCCCCCTGTATTATGAGGCTCCTCTTTTGAATGTGGTTGCCTGTAAAACCTACAGCTAAAATAGAAAGATAAAAAGAAACTTCCCAGGAACCAGATACAAAAACTTTCTGCAGTTGCTCCAAATCTTGCCCCCTCCATGGATCTGGTATTTACTCACTTCTGCCTTTTTTGCTGCCAGGGCCAGCACAGATCCATATGAAATGTTGAACTTTCTATTGCTCTGTGCACTCGTTGAATTAAAGGCATTTAAATCAACTGTATGAGCTCAGAAAAGGGAGCCAAGTTTGGATTTTTTTTTTTTTTTGAGAGCTCAGATAAGGCATTTGGCTCATACAATAATTTGGTTATACTATAATGACTATTTGGTTCTAATCAAAAGGAAGAGACTTAGATGCTGGGGTTTTCTTCAGGGAGTGAGCTGGAGCACATTCAAGAGAATTTAGTGACACCTGCATTAAAACTGTGCACAGACATGAAAGCAGCAGCTGGCTGGATTACATTTATTCACCATGGAGTAGAGAAGCCAAAAAAGAGGAGATAGTGGAAGTACACACACAGTGAATGGATGAAAAGCTGGGCTCCCTTTGTGCTTGTAGCACAGCAACAAGATTTACTCACTGAGAGATTCTGCACAATGCATAGCATTCAAAGCCTCCATGTATTTCATGGTTACATTTTGGGTCTCATATTCACAGCTAAAGGCTTACAAATATTGGTGTGTAACAGGGATACTGAGTTGTAGTAGCCAGTACTTTCGTATAATTCGATAATTGACTTTAAAAGCTCTATATTTATACAATTTTAATATTGTATATCAAGGTTAAGTGAAGCAAATACTTGTGCATCTCTCCAAGGCCTTCATAATTTGGTTTTAAACCACTTGATATTAGTAGGAAAAAAAATCTGCAAATAATTCTTAGCATATAAATTAGGTCACTCCACGTGAATATATTTTGGACCAGGGGAGGTGAGCAAAGCATTTCTTTGAAATCATTGCATCCTTCACATTCTGAGGGGATTTGAATTCACTGCAGATATTTTTTATGAGGAGAGGAGGTATATTGTCTTATGAGCTTGAAGATAACTTTGCAATGAAGTAAGAGCTGGGGGACATAAGGGGAAGGGATGATAGGAAGGGAGATAGTCTGAATTGGAACATTACTAATTCTCACAATGGTAGCTCAGTGAAAAAAAATGCAGCAGAACAAACCTGCCTTCATCCAGTCAATTTCTGGAAAGAATTATAGCAATTTGGAACTGAGTTTTCACTTGAAAACTCTTTGGAAAGATACTGCTTGGAATAATACAGGATATTGCTCCCAAACACTTTCATCCCTTTGAGACCTGGAATGAGATTTCATCTCACTCAGCTTCAGACATCTGCACTGTAGCTTCTACATCTGAACCCCATGTCCCTTTGTCACTGGAAAGAAATACACATTTGTAATGTGCAACCCATCCAACCTGTTATGGACACTCACTGTAGGGTGAAAAGAATTGCATGTGTGAAGCTCTGTTGAATCCAAAAGGCACCTATAAACACTGGTTAGCTGCAAATTCAAAAGTCCCTGAGAGAAAACCCAGTGTCAAAATACTTTTTTTTTTTTTTTTATATTCTTGAAAGCCTCTGAAGCAGTTGTAACAGTTTTATATATTTAGGCTTAAAAAGAATAAGAGGAACAGTGTAATACAGTCTTGGCAGACAACATGCCACTGGAATAATTTATGACAGCAGTGTTTGTCTTTATAGACCTGCTCACATAGAAATCAACCATTGTTCCATGCAGTCTGTAGAGCAGTCTGAGGCCAGGGATGGATTTGTCTGGTCAAAGGTGGAAACATTCTTCACATATAATAATCTATACCACTGGGGAGAAACAAGAGCCTGTGGGGCACTCTTCATCTTATCCTAAAGTCAATGGCAAAAGCCATAAGACTTGTACATTTTATGTGTTTACTTTTCGGTACTGTTTGATATCTTCAGGCTTATTTAATGTCTTTACTGATGATCTGGATGAGGGGATCGAGTGCACCCTCAGTAAGTTGCAGATGACACCGAACTGAGCAGGAGGGTTGATCTGCTGAGGGGCAGGAAGGCTCTGCAGGGGGGTCTGGACAGTCTGGATCCATGGGCTGAGGCCAGTGGTGTGAAGGGCAACAAGACCAAGTGCCAGGACCTGCCCTTGGGTCACAACAACCCCCAGCAGTGCTCCAGGCTGGGAGCAGAGTGACTGAAAGCTGCCCAGGGGAAAAGGAGCTGGGAGTGGTGGTGACAGGGACTGAACATGAGCCAGGGTGTGCCCAGGTGCCCAGGAAGGCCAATGGCATCCTGGCTTGGATCAGCAGTAGTGTGGCCAGCAGGAGCAGGGCAGTGACTGTGTCCCTGTGCTGGGCACTGGTGTGGCCTCACATCCAGTGCTGTGTCCAGTTTCACTGCTGGAAAGACACTGAGGTGTGGAATGAGTCCAGAGAAGGGAACAGAGGTGGGGAAGGGCCTGGAAAGCAAGTCCTGTGAGGAGCAGCTGAGGAAGCTGGGGGTGTTAAGCCTGGAAAAGAGGAGGCTCAGGGGAGACCTTGTCACTCTGTACAACTCCCTGACAGGAGGGTGTAGCTAGTGGGGATCAGTCTCTTCTCCCAGGCAACCAGTGACAGGACAAGAGGACACAGCATCAAGCAGCACCAGGGGTGGTTTAGATTGGACATCAGGAAGAGTTTCTTCATGGAAAGGGTTGTCAGGCATTGGAATGAGCTGCTCAGGGAATTGGTGGCTTCTCTACCCCTGGAGGTGTTCAGGAATCCACTGGATGTGGCACTTTGTGCTAAGGTTTAGTTGACAAGGTGGTGATCGGTCAGAGTCTGGACTCAACAGTCTTGGAGCTCTTTTCTGACCTAAATGGTTCTGTGATTCTCTGTCTATTAGCAAATGTGCCTGGGTTGACTAATTAAAGGCACTTCAAGAGTGGCTGTAGGCAGGGCCAGTGCTCCTGTCTGCAGGGTGGAACTGCTTCTGTGGATGCAGCTGTAAGAGGTGGCTGGAATGAAAAAAAATAACTGAGAGCGTAAGCCTGATGCTGAAAGCAGCTGTAAAAAATCCTGGTAACAGAGGAACAGTTGTTTTATATCACTATTTTGGAACCTAGAAGCCCACGGTACATTCCTGGCTGTGGTTCTGCTCACTGTGTGACTTAAAACAGGATAATTATGACTTTTATGTCTTCCAGTTGCTTCAGCTGGGAAACAGGGGTAAGGATATCTTCTGGTGCCTATTTGTCACCACTTCATTTGACCTGTGTAAGCACAGGCAAATTCTGAAATCTTGCAGCTCAACTTCACATTTAAGGGGAACTTGGGAATATTTGATTAGGATTAGGCTTGGAATGGCAACACTATCTTTTAGCTAGGCTAGTCCTGGATAAACCCAGCATAATTTATTTGGGAGAAAATCCAAGCAATGCATTAATCAGTAAATCCTTGGAGATACAAACTTCAGTTTGTTTCATGGCATCCTATGTAAATGCTTTGCCTTTTCTTCTAATTTCTTTTGATTCTCCTGTTGCTGCAATGCTGGCTCTTAGTTGGGAACTGGAGACAAAAGGAAGGAGCAGACATTCCTGTAGGTGTACAGCCTTCCTCTTTTTTGGCACTACTCTGAGGAGAGGTGTAACTCCACCACCATCCACACGACTCAGTCACACACTAAGGACATGTGTGAGGTGCCACTTGATGATTCCTGCCATTAAGCAGCCCAGTGGGAAGGGACTTTTAAATACTCTGAAGTCCTATTGCTATACTTATTATATAAAAAAACTAAAATGCCTCCCATGGCTACATGATAAATCACTTGCACTTGCAGTGAGAAACATTTTGAAGGCAAAAATCTCAGTAAGGTGGGAGAAATTTTGAAGACGAGTCTCAGTAATGGGGAGAAGAAGGGTTTCAACCGGTGGGCACTGCATTAACACAGAATATTAGGCAACGTGGTCACACTGCTGAACTGGAGCAAAACTGGAGTAATATTGACCTCAAAATTTGGATTGGATCTATGTCTCTGCTCTTACTTCCCTTTCCCTCCTATTTTTCATGATTTGGAGCTTGTGTACTGTGTGTGTTTGGATGTCTACTCCCTGCTTCTGCCATTTGTTTGCAAAATATCTTGTAGGCTGGAGCTACTGTGGTGGAAATTATTAATGACCACAATGTGTGCAATGCCTAATTAGACCTGGAACTCGTGCCTTATCTTCTCACACACAGCCAAAAATCTCAAAGTGACCTGAATCGCGATGGTTGTGTTGCATTTCAATAAAACTTCCAAGTTCAGTCTTTATTAGAGAATTCCTGCTTTATAAACAGCTTTTCATTCTCGATTCGTTCCATTTTTGACATTTTCATAAATCTGTGTTCATTCTCTACACAGGGGCTTGAAAGAACAGCACATTGAACTGTCTGCTCAAAACGTTGCTCTGTTACAGTGTTTTCTCATAATAAGAGAGCATGAAATCATCCAACTATCTGCTGGAAAACCTACTAATTGTTTTTTGAGTGGGTAAAAGGTCACAGCCAAAAAAGCAAGGGAAAAGACAGGCAAGCTCCACATAACTCTGCATTGGAATTACACCTCGGGAGAGAAAATAACATACATTAATACAGCCTCTAAAAGTAATTGTAAAGCTTTTCCAAAAGCTTCAATATGTTGTCCAACATGAAAATTAAGACTTATTTTACGTCAAGACCAGGAAGACCTGCCCATAGAAACAGAGTGATGGTACTTGCAAAGAAGAGGAACATTTTATTTTCAAGCTCACATGGCAAACTTTGATCATCATGCAGGAAATACACCAGATTTAAGAAATCCTACCACTGACCTCTATGGTAGAATAAAACTAAGAGAGAAGTGGAAATAACTCACCAATTTTTTAATTACTATTATGCCAAGACTTTTAAGAGCTTGAATTCCAAACGTGTGTTCTAAGAAAGGAAAACATTTTCTTTCATTGAACAGCCCTGGGGGTTGACTGGCTTTTTCTCCCCCTCTACCTTCCCTGAGAGGTTTTTTTT
>WEIV01016684.1:105242-117340 GCA_013390005.1 Calyptomena viridis | reverse complement strand
TGATTATTAAAAAAAAAATCTGTTTACAGCCCAGCCATCTTTGATGCTGTTGGCAACCAGACAGATGTTCATGTGAACACTGAAAGCCTGAGGTCAGCACACCGCACTTCAGCAGGGGTTTTCCAGTTGTGTAAAAGCAGCCTAGCAGAATCTATATCCATTAAGGCTACCAGCAAAGACAGGAGCAGCTACCTGGTAACACTACACTCGTATATCCATCACTGAGACAGCACCTTGTGTATCAGGTGNAGGAGCTACTTGTGGAGGCAAAGGGGTCACTTAATTTAGTGTACACAGTACTGTTTCTATTTAGTGAGATGTGAGCACAGATCACACGGACACAGTTCTGGTACATCAAAGTTCACAAACATGCTTAGAAAAAGGAAGATGCTGGATCGCATTGTGTGGCAGTCACATACCCTGTTTCTTGATTTCTGGACCATCTATAAGGACAGAGTTGATGTATCTCTTGTTGGGCATTACTAAACCATGGCAAGTATGCTGGAAATCAGAGCAAAAAAAATAAAAGAGGTCTTAGTTTGGGGAAACTTAGCATTTTTGAAAGACTAATGTATTAGCAATTACATTTTTTTAATCTTGCAAACTTACACAACTTGAGAACCAAAGGACTATTTCTGTATTACAGTGTATGTAATATAGAAAGCATTAATGTGAATTTAGATGGCCAGCTACTATGCAGGGCTACAGATAAAGCACAATTGTGTGAAGGTAAAGGGTGTCAAAAATCACCCACCCACAAATACCCTTGCACAGAACAAATGTAGTTGCTCTGACTCCATTTGCTTCCCTCTGAACAGTCCAGAACACATTCACAACCCCATCTGCCCCCTGTCCTGAGTCAGAGCACCCACTTCTCCCTCCTAACATGGGTTCTCCATGCTCCTGTATTCAGACTTCTGCCCACAGTCTGTGTCCCCACAGCAAAGTTCTTATTCCTAACTGCAGCAACCCTTTCTCTCAAAGTCACGATCTACACAATTTTCCAACTGCCTTATTTCTTCCTCTGAGCAGATGACTAAATGATTCAGCAATACACTGTATATAGTATCCAGGAAAACAGACAAGGCCTTAGTGCAAGTTTGTGCTGCAATTTTTTAAATACAGCTTCTAACCATTTCGTGACCCTAAGAAAGGATGGGCAGTACTTATTTGATGTCAAAGGCCCCACTTCTTTCTTCCTCCTTTGCCTTTTTTTTTTTTTAAATTATGTCAGTAAGCTTCTTCCAAGTGAGGCTGTTCCCTGCACATTTCAAGCCAGAAGCTGCCACACAATGTGTAAGTCTCACAAACTTAGAGACTAAGTAAATAACTTAGAGACTGTATTTTATATGCTTCAGGTCCACTGGGATCTACAGCCCATTTCATATTGAAGACAGGGCATAAGAATGCAATTACTGTGGTCTAGTTTGTTAAACAACACTTGTATACAGCTCTGGGGTTTCTACTGATAGATTCTACCACGAGAAATATGGTGAACTTTAGTTGTTTTCTCCTATTCTTATTCTGTAAGGCATTTTACCTGATACTCCAAAAAACAGTTCAAACTGGCAACACCATGGAGACGGTTTTCTTAAAAGCTGCTGAAAATAGGGCCTCTGAGAATTAAAAAGAAAATAAAAATGCTGCCTAGGTGGAGACTTCTGAGGGCTGATAAATAATGTTTACACTGTCTCAATATCTTCTTTGCAGCTGTGGTATCACCAGAGCTTTGAGAATGGGTTTCTCTTTACTTCTTCCACATCAAGTTATGCTTCTTCACTGTGAGATTCCTTGACCAATTGTCTAAAGCAGAAGATGGATTTGCTTTATAAGATCAGAGGCAAGTGCATTTTGAAGTTCATTCATGAAATATGCTCACATAACTCAGCAGAGTGTCTTCTGCTGAGAGAATGTAGCAAATTCCAAATTCTGAAGACAGATAAGAAGCAATTCAACATTTATATTTCTTTAGCACTAAGATTTCTTCAAGCTTTATGTAATTTATAGCTCTTACAACGTCAACCTAAAATACTGATTTTAAGTTAAATGCAATGTCATCCCCAGAAGTTAAGATACTTGCTGTTCTGAAGATTTAAGTTTAACGTAACTTAAACTCCTCTGTAGTTCTCAAATATAGGGTATAAAACTTAAAACCAATTTGTTTAAGTGTCTTCTTGTCTACCACCCCTCTTTGCAGGTATTATTCAGCAAATGTTATGAAATCTTTTATTCAAAACATGCACCAAGCAGATTTTACCAAAAGTTTATTTGGATTAGTTTTTCACTCCTTAGTTAGGAATTGTTTACAAACTACATATTCATTTAAAAAAAGAAAATAATTATTCCAATCTGTTTTTTTCCAGCCTTCCTCAAATTAGCAAAGCTATTCCATTCTTCTGTATGCTGCAGAAAGAATCTTTTTAATATGCAGCTACACATATTCTGTAAAACTACCAGCAGTCCAAATCTTTTTTCCTCTTAAAATACTTCAGCAAGTTTATGCTGTTACATTGCTACAATCTCACAGCTCCTGCTGGTTTGGTTTACCTCATGTAGTTAGCCTTAATTTACAGCTAAGATCAACTCCGAGACATAGACGTAACTACTAAAATGTGGTTTTTTTCTTGCAAGACTCTGTTCTTCATTCAAGCAGCTTCTTGAGCTCACTTTTCCAGTCTTCTATGCACGTTTTAGAACAAAACTAGCTTCAATCAGAAGATTTTAATCACAAGCAAGGTGCCCTGGAGATCAAGACCCTTTGATACCTTTTCCGTTTGGTTTCTGAAGAAATCAAAGTTTTCTTGGTACCGTGTCCCTTAATCCACTCACAGCAACAGCTGGGCCTACTGACTGACCTAAACTAAACCTCTCAAAAAGATGAAGTTCCCAGGTGTTTACCAAAACGAGATACTGCTTGGGTCTGGGATCAACTCTGCAGGATGTAATGCACTGGCTGACAGCTGGCTCAGACAGGGCACAACATGCTCCACCTTTTACCTAAGAAGATGTATGAGGGATTAAAGGGCAGGAGACAGCCCTCTGTCCTTTCACAGAATACACATTCCTGATGCGAACCAGCAGAGAGTTTCTCAGGGCAACCAGAATGTTCCCAGAGTCTCTGCAAAAGTTAAGAAAAGAAAACCAATGCAAATAAGCTAAAACTTGTTACATAGGGCAACTTTTTTTTAAGATGTTTGCAAATAACAGGTGGAAAAAACCTGCTTTTAGAATTCTTTTCTCTACCTCTTATGTTTGTATTATCTAAACTCAAACACATAGGTATTTTTCCTCCTGGTTGTCTTAAAGCAATAAAGTTTTAGTAAGGCTCTTATATAAGAACATGCAAGAGAACTAGAAAAAAAATGTCCTCTTTTTTTTTTTTTTTTTTTTTACAGCATTGGAGGATGAAGCAGGGTTATCACTCAAGTGATATTCCCTCATACCTACATTAGTTTTTGTTTTCATTTGTAATTTTCATAATATCAAAGACATAATTGCTGGTGGCCATTTACTAATGTGCAGTTTCAGGACAGCATAGGTGTAGAGTCATTTTGAGAAATCCTGACCAGATCTGCTTAAGAAACTTCAGAAGAAAAAAAAAAGAAAAAGAAACTTCCCTATTAATCACCTGAAAATCCACCTCTCGTGTTTATTCTTGTTGGTCTACTGTTGTTGCCCCTCGAGTCCTCTTAAGTCATTTAATTTATTTTTAAACCTTAGAGAAGGAGCAGAAAGAGAGAGCTCATGTCTGCTGAACCAAGTCTCTTACTTGCTGATTATGGTCTGGAAAGTATTTAAGGAGAGGTATCTCTGGACATTTTGCATCCAGATGTGAGCTGCTGCCACCCTCACACTTTATGCAGATGATGTTGGTATACTACAAACAGACTGAAGTGGCACACAGTGTGAGTAAAGGAAGATGCCTTCCTGAACTACTGTCTCCTGTGGTGTGAATGAATTGTGACAGGGAAGCAGGCATTTGGGAGCTAAAGAGCTGTAATTACACAGCCAGTGCACAAGCTGGAATCACAGACCAGAGCTGTCACCTTAAGGAGTGTCCTCAGCTACTTTAGATCAAAATAAGAGGAACACCACTCTTTTCCTCAGGAGATCAAAAATAATACAGGTCATCACCTCTGTGTGGGTTAGGTTACCTGCACTAGATGACAAAGATTGCCTGCACTCAGCTGAGGCTGTTAGTGCTCCCTTGCTCTGGTGCAAGACCATTTGTTGGCGAGCCAACTTGCAGCACCATGTTGCCAAAGAACAAATAATTCTTTCCTTGAAAAAAAGCTGTAATGTGCAAGTCATCATGATCTCTCAATACTGCGACCAAGATGATTATTTATAATTGAGGAATCCATCCAGATAGGAAGGTGTATTTGCAACTCCAAAAACCAACTGGACAAATGCAGAAGCTGTAAGTCATACAATCACAGAATGGTTTGGGTTTGAAGGGGGCCTTGAAGATCATCTAATTCCAACCACCTGCCATGGGCAAGGACACCTTCAACTGGATCAGATTGCTCAGGGCCCCATCCAACTTGGCCTTGAGCACTTCTCTAGGCAACCTGTTCCAATGAGAGCCAGTCTAATTCTGCTTTGTGATGTGACCTTATCTACAAATGAAATCTATTCAATGAACAGTACCTCATCACAGGGCCTGATAACCAATTCAGAATTACAATATAAAAACATTCATTTTGGCTACAATGATATAGCCAGAACACTATTCTTTGCTTTATTGCTTTGGTTTTAAGCTGAGCTTTTTTTGTTCTGCAACTACAAAGGATCCTCGCACGGTCTGTTTATAAAACCACATACAGTCTCAAGGAGGTGTCAAGTGATTCTGTGGTAGCTACGTCAGACATCCTAAACTGGCTTGCTGCTCTCTCCAGAGGACCCTACTAACAAGCAGTGCAAAATATCCTAGAGCTGAAATGTGCAGGGCATCCAGAGAATTTGTGTGTCAAATTTTTTAATTCATCTTTTCAGACACAAGTCATTCAGTACCAAGGATTACAGAGTCAAGTTCTTGAATATTTTATAGGCTTGGGGTTTGAGAAATCTGACACAAACAAAGAACTCATCGAAGGTTGATGATACAGGAAGCAATATTCTATGGGTCTGCACTACAAAGCTTCTTTACAGTACGCAGAAGAGATCGATCCTGAGATTTGGTTACAAACGCTGCCCTTCCAGAGTAAAGGATTTCCCTATAAATCTTAATGGGGCTAAAGGCAAAAATGGCTGAAGTAGAAGGTAAAATAAAACAGTTTTAATGTATAAGCTGATCAAATGTACTCCCTAATTCCACATTAATGAGCTTTAAAAAACAAGCGCACACACGCTGTGTCCCCAAACCCAACAAAACCCCCACAATTTTGCAATGTATATTTTATATCCAGACTATTCATAAAAGGTCTTAGGGGATAGAAGGGGGCTCTTTATCCTCCACAATCTCAATGTTATAAGAGTTTTTCTATATAAAGTGGGTCCACTGGGCAATTACTTCAGTTCCAGGAATAAAGGACTCATCTTGTGATCTGGATGTTATGACAGTTTCAAACAATACTGGCAGTGAGAAAGCTGCAAACTATTCCAATTGCATTTAACAGAGGAGTCCAAACTAAAGACATCTGAGCCCGGATAACCAGCGGAAAATAGGCACCTTCTTAAAACTTTCAAAGAGAAAATTTAAAAGCAAGATCAATATATGTTAGACACAACAAAATTGAACCACTAGGTGCAAATTCATAAGAAACCTAAATTCAATCATTCCACCACCTTAGAGACTACTCATTTAACTGAGAAGAATTACTGTACATGAGGTATTCAAGGTAAATAATAAGTAGTTCTGAATGTACTATGTAAAGCAAATAAGACTACCATGGAAATTTAGCACTGACAACTGAGAAGAAATTAAAACCAGATTTCCAAGTCACTATTTTGCAGAGCTCTGAAATGAATAGATAAAGGGAAGGGACAGACTGATACCATGATCCTGTAAGTTTTAATTAATTAAAAAATAATTTCATAAAATTAAAATGCCATCATCTTTTTCTATAACTGTTTGAAATTACCTCCCTATTGCCACCAAAAACTGACTTGGCAAGGAGACCTTAAAGTGAAACTAGAAGCGGGAGATCTCCATTGTGTTCCTTAGCAAGGGATAGTTCATACAGTTAATTTTTCCAAGCTAAGAAACTCAGGGTCGTCCCATCTCCATCCAGAATAAAACAGAAAAACGGCAGACAAAGTGAGTAAGATGGACTGTAAAGCCTTGAGACAATTTACAGGTGGGAATCCCTGTAACTTGCCAGCCATAGCAAGTATAAAACATTACCTCAACAGACAACACTACTTCAGATAAAGACAATACTTATTAATCCAAATCAGCAGCTGCTGAGACTGAGCATCACTTTTGGCCACAGAACTTCAACAAAAACAATCCCAGGAGACCCTCAGCTCTCACTTTCATTTAAGTGAACACAGACACCAGTTAGTACCCAACAGCTGCCTCCAACAGAAATTTTGAACTAGAGTCATGGAGAGCAGGACAGAAGAAAGGGTGTGCAAGTGTTATGGGCACCATTGGTTAGAGGCTTAAAGGCAGAGCTGCAGTCCCCAGCTAATACTGCAGAGAGAGGAAACTGCAATTCAGAAGCACAGAGCACATGCATGCTGACTGAACATAGGCAAATACATACCAGATAGAAATTACCATTTTTTCAGTAGTTTGTATACAAATGGTAAAAGCTGCAGTTGTACCTAAACACAGCACTGACAGAACAATGGTCATGTAGGCAAGACGTAACTACAGGAATACAAATGTTGACTTTTTTGTCTTATGCACTCTTCAGAGATTTTTAGATTCTGAAGTAGGTTAGGATACCACAGTATGGTTGAGATTGAAAGGGGCCTCTGAAGGACATCTGGTGCAACCTTCTCTGCTCAAGCCAGTTGCACAAGACCACGTCCAGATAACTTCTGATTATCTCCAACAATGGAGACTCCACAACCTCCTTGCACAAGCTGTTCTAATGCTCAGTCACCCTGACAGTAAGGAAGTGTGTTTTGATGTTCAGACGGAGCATCTTGAATTTCAGTTGCAGTGGTGCCCATTGCCTCTGGCGCTGTCACTGGGCGCCACTGAAAAGAGGCTGGCTCTATCCTCTTTTTACCTTTTCACCTTCACTTCAGGTATTTATACATATTGATGAGATCCCCCTGAGCCTCTTCTTCTCCAGGCTGAACAGTCACAGCTCCCTCAGCCTGTCAAGATGAGAGACGCTCCAGTACTTTAATTATCTTTGTGGCCCTTCACTGGGCTCTCTATAGTACATCCATGTCTCTCTTGTACTGGGTTACCCAAAACTCGTCACAGGACTCATCACAGGTGTGGCCTCACCAGTGCTGAGTACAGTGGGAGGATCACTTCTCTCAGCCTGCTTATACTACTGTGTCAAATTCAGCCCAGGATACCATTCACCACCTTTGCCACATTGTTGGCTCTAGTTCAACGTGGTGTCCACCAGGACCTCCGGGTCCTGTTCTGCCAAGCTGCTTTCCACTTGGATGCCCTCACCACATACTGGGGGACTGAGTTGTTCTTCCCCAAGCCCAGGACTTTGCCCTTGTTGAACTGCACAAGACAGCCCATTTCTGCAGGCTGTCAAGGTCCCTCTGGATGACAGCGAAACCCTCTGGCATATCAGCCACTCCTCACAGTTTGGTGTCAAAAAACTTGCTGAGGGCACACTCTGCCCCATCACCCAGATCATTAATGATGATGTTCAAAAGGACTGGTCCCAGAATTGACACCTGGAGTGCACTGGTAGGTATTGGCCTCCAACTAAACTTTGTACCACTGATCACCACCTCTGGGCCCAGCCACTCAGCCGGGTTTCAACCTAACTCTCCTTATGTCAAAATGTGAGCTAAACAGCTCTGAAAGACAACTAATACTTGAAACCTGGTGGACTTCAGAATAAAATTATTTGCTTGCGTTAACTATTTTAACAAATCTGAATGCCAGTGGAGTCAATGAGTTACACTGCAACATACGCTAAAGTAGCTACCTAACTTTCTTTAGTTAACAAATTGCCCTTATAGCAACAAAGGGAAAATCTGTAAGATGGTTATCCTCCCTACTGTCCCAACTCTTTCAAAATAATGCTGAGGGATTTAGCCTCTCCCCTGCTTCACTGGCACTCCTCACATGGGAATCCAGACGAGAACATTACTTCAACTTAAAATTTACTTTGCAAAAGGGTCACAGAGACACCCCACACTCTCAATCAAGTACACAAACAACAAGATTATGGATACTCCAACAGTGAAAAAATGAAATGGTGTTTCTTGTTGCTGATTTGGAGCAGCTTGGTGTCGGACTAGCACCATCATACTATTCTAGTGAATAAGCAAGAAGAGCTGTAGTACAAAGCTTTGTACAAGAATTGCATTCAATTTCTAGCTATTAACTTCACTGATGAAAACATGAAAGCAAAGCAGAGTTCAATTTCAGAGGTTGAAGGCTGGTATGAATTAAGTGTTCCTTAGGCCAACCACTCATAGATGACAGATGCAGGCAGATACCCCAAATGGACATTATTTTCGGTTTAAACTTCACCTACTTGAAGAAGGAATGAAATTTTAAGCTCTCCCTTCCCATAATACCTTTACATTGCTTTTAAGTGTGTCAGCAGGCTAAAGGACACTATTTTCAATAATCTTGTCCTGGCACTGCCCACCACACCAATAGCTGGAGAAATGGATTACAAGATCTGAGATACCTGCATTAAGACTTAAAAGTTAATAGATTTAGCTGCACTAGAGATGGACCATAAAGAACTCGTTCTGGTATGAGAGTACCAGCATGACTGAGATGTGCTTTTAGATGGCATTAATCTCATTTCATGGTCTTCACTTTAGTCAGTTAACCTGAGAGAAGTTCAGATAACTTAGTAAGAAAGGCATTTGTTACCAGGAAGCATGAAACATTTTTAACAGCCTGTTACTTTCCTCTTATCTGAATCACAATGGCACACAGCATGGCTGAGGTAAGAGATTGCTATCATATGTCATGGTTGCAAAAGTAATCCATTCACCTTAGAAGACTAACACCATAGCATTTCATAAAGGAAACAAACCTCATTTACACACAATTTGTCAATCCTGTGCACACAGCAGAATCTCTTTCCTGCTCTTTCAAAGCATGACAACAGCACTACACTCGTAAGGTAGCAAACCAAAGTACACATTTGGACACATTGTATGCACATATAAAAGCTAGAATTGTATTTTAACCAGCAAGTTTGGTCGGCATTACATAAACTGGGCACTACATGTTTCCTGACCAAGGAATGGAGACCTTAACATGTTTTACTGCAGCCTGAAACCCTACTGCTCAAACACCCCCCCCCACTAAGACTGGTACCTTTCAAAATAGGAAAACGTCTTCCTGAGAGACTTAAATACAAAAGTCACAAACACAACTAAGATGAAGAATGCTAGCACAGGAACTAAGTTATACAGTGACTGGCAATACTATGGGTAGGCAGTCCACCAGGATGGAGACAAGTTTTACATTTCTCCAGAGGCGAGAGAATTATGCCTGGACCCATTACGAAACAACTAGGAACACTAAAGCTGTCAGATGTTCTGCATGCGCATGTTTTGCATATCCATTTTTATTTAAAGACCTGTTTATACACACGGCTTCACTTCATTTTCACCAAGGACAATGATCAATAGTTGCTTAATTGAAAAACTGTCAGAACTGAAGCTCTGGGCTGTGATATGTATTCGCTGTCCTTCAAAGTGGCATAGATGTTGTGGTATTTTAACAAGCTCTTACAACGCAAATAACCATGATTCATTGGGAAACCCTTCATATCAGATGCTATGTTACTTATACCTCCCCCCAGCCACGTGTTATTTACACAGTTATTTTTAAAAACACAAGCACTACTGTACAAAATTTAAAACCACAGAACGGTCCTTATCAAATCCAGCATGTCCCAGCCTCTGACTTCCTTATGTGTTTCTTTCTTTCTTCTACTCTATACATGATCCAGCTTCAGGCCACACATTTTACTAATTCACATCCAAGCTGGACATGCATGGTTACAATGTCATGCTCCTTGTATTAAGGCACTTTGCAAATTAAAAGCATGCTTAAATATTTGGGATGCACCATCCCAAATCTCTTTGTTGACTAATTTGTTATGCTTTAATACGTAGAAGTTGGAGGTTTTCTTACAACTTCAGCACACGGGGAGCAAGGGAAACCAACAACAAAACAAACAATGCAGAAAAAAGTACCTCTTAATTCCTCCATTTAAAAATGTCATTTTACATTCACCTACATTCACCCAAGAAGAGCTGAGATGAACATCAGCTGGAGTAGCTTGGCCAGCAGTGTCAGCAAAACACGTTCACAGAATCTTGGCCTTCTTGTTCCCAAGATGTCTTTGAATTTCAGACTAGGACTACACTTCAGCTACCCACGAGATTCCACAATGGACACAGCAGGCAGGTGCCAATCACACATCACAGGGCCACTCAAGCGATGGCCACTTCAACCTGTCCCTGGTCAGCTCCTGACAACACTACTTGGAAAACCAGGAATCAAAGCAGCAAAGCCACTATCAAGCACTTACATCCTAATTATCTCTTTGCAGCTGTCAGACTCCTCCAGGATCCACCACCATTTTTCACCTACTCTGTTAAAATCTTCCCATATATCCATAACCTAAGGGAATAATAAGTCTCTAAGGGAATAAGTAATATCCAAATACTTCAAAGTTTGGAATGTTCTTGTACTGTTTCACATACCTGATATGTTATTTTGAATACATGAAGCTTAAAAGTCATGCTCTAAGCTTATTTCCTAAATGTGATGAAAATATTTTCAGTTGTCAAATCTATTGCATCCCAAAAACGTACCTATGAATTATTATTATTATGGCACTAATTAAAAGTAAAAAATTAAATATCCTAAATCCTTACAATAACAATTTCCTTGGAAGACGTTTCTTCCTTCCCATTTGTCTGATTACTGCATAAAATCCATGAGTGACAAACGCCACTGTGAAGTTTGTTAAAGTGCTACGTAACATAATCACACAAATCAGATGGTCCCAAGGAATTGTATATTAAAAGCAAAGCTAAAATTGTGCTTCCCAAACAAGCTGTTGCACTACCTGACTTCTTAACTGTGCAACCAGTAAGTTATCTCTGCTAGAAGTATTTAATAACTGCATGTCTATGTGAAGTCCAATAGATGCTCAAGCTATTATGTGAAAAGCAAAAATACAGATTTGTGATTGTCTATGTACTTATGAGCAGAAACTCAATACAATGCTATTCTCTTTGTCTTACTTTCACATTTTCCCTACAGACTTCCCTTGACAATGGGCATCATGTGCCACAGCTGTATCCAGCCTTAGGTTTGTCCATGGACTCAGTTCACCCATGCTGTCTGTCACAAGGAGCTGGATTCTGGGCCTTAGTGTGAGCACTAACCGTGTTCTGTGTTTGTCCTATGCTGATTTCCATGAAACTAAAGATTTCTGTATCTTTAAGACCCCTGTTGCCGGCATATTTGACTGAAATTGGCCAGAGAGCTAAAATCAGCAGGTGTAGAAGGAACAGCCTTCTTTCCTTAGGAGACCACGCTGGAAACACACTCAACAGGAAAAGTTAGTTTCCAGCGGCCGAATTCTAAATAAAAAAGCTGGCGTTGTACAGTGTCTTCCGACGTGGGCCAACATCCCGGCTGGGATGCCACACAGCGCGAGCACGCAGTCGGGATGCACGGGACACCCTGTATCCCGGGATGCGCCGAGACGATGCTACACCGAGGAACAGCGCCCGCCTCCCGCTGTCCCCGCGGAGAACCCCCGGCAGGACAACCAAGGCTCCGCTGTCTCAGCACCGTGCCTGCAAAGCGATAAAGGTACCTCCGCTCTCCAAACCTCCACCGCTGCTTCCCCCGACCACACGCGGGCCCTTTCCCGGGAAACCCCTCGCGGCGCCACAACTTCCCCGGAGCCGGCCCGGCCGCGGCCACCCGCGACAGCAGCGCCCGGGGG
>WEIV01016684.1:79878-105067 GCA_013390005.1 Calyptomena viridis | reverse complement strand
GGGGGCTCTTAAAGGGGCAGAGCGGCATCGCCGGCCCCGGGGCGGCGCGGAGGGAACGGCTGCGTGTTGTCCCGTGCGGGCGTGTTTTCCTTTCAGGCGCGAACGCCTCGTTCTGCGGGAGCAATTCTAAATCGGGGACGCGGCGAAGGGGCTGCGGGTAAAGGCTGAGCGCGGGGCCAAGCACGGGCCGAGCGCTGCCCGTCCCCGTTAAAGGCGCGGTAACAGGGAAACACTGCCCTGCGCCCCCGGCCACCAGCGAGCTGGGCAGGAAT
Organism: Calyptomena viridis; assembly: GCA_013390005.1. Classification (NCBI taxonomy): domain Eukaryota; kingdom Metazoa; phylum Chordata; class Aves; order Passeriformes; family Eurylaimidae; genus Calyptomena; species Calyptomena viridis. The sequence continues at coordinate 104,795 of WEIV01016684.1, read as the reverse complement.
TGGGAGCACATAGAACGGCTGGGTAAAGATTTCCCAAATCCTAGAGGCAGCGAGCTGTTTATTGGGAGCCCAGGCGCCTCCCGCGACTTCGCTATTCCGACGTCTTGGCTGTGACCGATTCCTTTAACAGGGGATTTTAACACCGGGCTTTGTCACGCTGTGCTCGGGCTCAGCTCTGGGGAGGAAGGTGCTTCATCTGCCTTCCTCGTGAGTTAAATCAGAGTTTAAGGAAAGTGTTGTTTTAGCCACTAAATCAGGGACTCTGGACCACTAACAACCCCCCGCTACCTCCGTCAGTGCTTCCTGCTGATTCAATTACATGCCGTAATTCCCAGCCTCAGCCACGTCCTTCCACAGATGATCTGAAACAATGGTGTTCTAGAACTCTTACGAAATGTTTTACACATATAGGTACATCATAGAATGGTAAGGGGTTGGAATGGACCTTAAAGACCATCCAGTTCCAATGTTCTTGCTGTGGGCAGGACACCTCCCACTACACCAGGTTGCTCCAGCCTGGCTTTGAATGCTTCCAGAGATGGGGCATGCACAACCTTCCTGGGCAACCTCTTCCAGTGTCTCACCACCCTAACAGTAAAAAATTTCCTTCCAATATCTAACATAAATTTCCTCTCTTTCAGTTTATACCCATTTGTCCTTGTCCTGTCACCACAGTTGCTGATGAAGATTCCCTCTCCAGGTTCCCTTTAGCTCCCTTCAGATACTGGAATGTTGCCATGAGGACTCCACACAACATTCTCTTCTCCAGGTTAAACAGCCCAAACTTCCTCATGGTACCTCTGCTCACCTGTAGGTGATACTGGAGCCTGCACAGCCTCTTCTTTCTGAGACAACCTAAAAAAGCAGAGCTGTGATGTTTAGGTTTTGTGGAAAAAGTAGATGTCTTTTTCCCATAAAACATCTTGTATCAATGTGTCTTCCTAAAATAAAATAGAGCAAGGAGAAATTTTTGAAGCAGTGTCCAAGAACTTTGCTGCTGCTGAAATGAGTCATAGTAGGAATCAAGATGTTAAAAAACCCAAACCGTTTTATTTTGAATAGCTGCTGCTTGCAAAATAACCTTGCAGCTGACATGAAGTGGAAGACCCATTCACCAGCTGTGAAGAGAGTTCAGGCCCAAGCTGTTTCTGCAGAGAAATTCTAAAGTTACTATAAAGAACAGCTTCACAGTGAAAAGTATAAATGTAAATGCACTTTGTTTTCATAATCTTTAGTTCTGATATGAAATCTGAAATACCACTGCTCCATCAATTTATTCCAATAGAAACTGAGTTACTTTTTTCTGTTCTAAAGGGTAGTGTACTTTTTTTGTGAAGATTTTCATGAAAAAGGCACCCCCTGTCCAAAGCAGCAAAACCAATTTTACCTTTTGCCACTATGTTATGCTCTGGAATGTTTGGGCTCATAAATGATTGATAGCAGTATAGGGTCAGATATCTGAAACAGTGGCAAAAATGCAGCAGCAGGCAAAACTCCACAGGTGAAATCACACACACATAGGAACCTGCTAAGTAGCAGCAGCCTATTTTTGTTGGAGAACAGAGACTTGTAATGATATGGCAAGATGGTTAAAATTGGTACAAATTGGATAGTTGAGAAAATTTGCTCTTAAGAGTGACAGGTGAAGAGTTTCCGCAGCTTTATTTCAGATAGTCTTAATCAAGAACTGGAGGGCAATTTTTGAAGGGTTTTTTTTTTTTTACTATTTTGAATTCTTGGCTGTAGTGAGATTTGGATGCAGTAATTCAGTGAGCAGAACTGGCCTAAGTGTGTGTGATGTGACAGAGCAGCTGACAGGCAGTCAGAACACAGGTCAGTGCATCTTTCCCAGTGCAGGAGTTTCTGGGACTACGGGCCATGTGCACCCAAGTGAAAGCAAGCTGTCAACAGCCTAGAGAGCTTCAGGTTGTGTTGCCACAATGCCTTCAGGCAATATGGTAGTAAAACTGAGTGCTTTTACAGTGTTAAAGCACTGGGGAGGAGGAAAGAAGGTGGAATAAAAAGAGAGCGGGATAGAGTAACCTTTCCATTATCTATTTGAACTGATGCCTCTTTAGGGGCAAGAGAAACGAACGTTAAGGCAAGTCATTTGTCCCATACAAAGCATCTGGATTAGATAGGTTGAATAGACTTGGAGAACCCCTGTGGAATGTAAAGTACTACTGCCAGAAACAGGTCACAATGCTCCCTTGACAGCCTGGTTTGGTAGATACTCGGGTCTTCACATGAGAGATTCTGGACAGGGATCTTTTAAGTAATCTAAGATACTGCAGGATCAGAGGACAGTATCATATCAGGGCAAGATCCAGTTAAAGACAATAAAAACAGGGCATAGAATAAAAGATCAGTTTTCACCCTAGTGGGAGGTCAGCAGTGGAGTCAACGACTTGTGCTGGGGTCTGTACTCCTCAGCACAGTTTTAAAAAAGGAAGTAGAGTGAGGTGAAAAAGTATTAAGAATGAGAAGTGACAGGTGAACCTTCTAATCTCGAGTAACTCTGCACTGTATCAGCAAATTTTTTCCAGCACAAGTAAATGGTGATGTACACACTGGGGAAAAAAACAACAATCCCAGTTTTTCACATGAAGCAAATGATTAAGAGATAATTACAGGGGCCCCATAAATACCCAAGTTTTGAATGCAGTGAGGGGAATGGAACTCCCTGGGGAAAAATCACAGCTTTGGGAATAGTCAGGGGCATCTGCTAGTTCCTCTTTAAAGGAGTAACTGAATTGTTTAAAATTGTACAGGTTATTTGAGAGGTGACTGGGCTAAGGGCAGAGAAAGAAAGAAAGAAAGAAATGTGACAGAGATCAATAAAAGCTGAGTGGTTTGGAGAAGAGCTGCAGCAGTTTAAGCACAGCAAAAGTTTTCCAGCCTCTGCAGGTGCTGGTGAGACTGATGAAGGCTGCACTCCTGGTAGCAGTTCATCTCCAGCTGTGCCTTCCAGACCCTCCAGCAGAGGTCAGGGAAGACAGCTGGTAGGAGCAGCTCAAGACTATGAGCAAGTTTCACAGCCTGAGCTTTGCTTTTGCACGCTACTCTAATGAATGCAGCAACTTAATTACTGAGAAAAACAATTTCCAGAGGAACTTCAGTGAATAGAATACACTATAGAGTATTTAGGGATACATTTCTTTTTCCCCAGAACCTGGGCCAAGTGCAGCTTCATAAATGGCACTTCAGAGCAGGACAGGAGCAGAATGAAACTACAGACAAAAATGGCTTTAAACAGAAGAGACCGGAATAGTTAAGAAGAGAGATGAGTTTTACTTAAATACCTTTCTGAGAAAAGTCAGAATGGAAGATTATGTGCTGCATCTTAAGACCACTTACTTTTACACATACATAGTTTTTCAAAGATTCTTGTCAAGATTTGTACTAACTAGCAGCTAATTTGAATACTTTAAATTATTTAACCTATAAACCCCAGAACAGTTCTTGACACCTGATCTGTTTGTTTCAAGACTGCTCAGTAATCCATGCAAAAATATTCCAAGATAGTTCCTCTTCCTGTCCTCCCCTCCACCCCACAAGTCAGAGGATTTCTGAGAAAAGGCTCATAACTTCAGGGAAAACAAACAAACAGACCTCACTCTCCTCAGTTGTCAGACACCCATGGCATTCATGACAGCAGCCCTACACACAGTTCATGTTAGAAATCTGTGTTCAACACAGCTTACAAAACATCTGAGGAACATTCTGTACCTGATTTCAGAAGGAAATAGCTGGTCTACAAAAAATGCACATGACAAGTTGTAAATGACATAACTCAAATAGTGCACGTTTATTCTGAACGGTATTTCTAAAGAGTTTGAGAAAAACTAAAACATGCTCCTGATGTACAACAAGGGCAATGATAGAGACTAAAAATGGACCATCTTACTGTATAGAATTTGCTCCCCCTGCAACTTAACTTGTAACATTTAAAATGCATCTGTAAACTGCATAACAGCATACCTTTGACTAAATCATAACTCAAGAGATCAGGGGTGGTCTTAGCCAAATTAATCAGGAAGCAGTTGCAGATTGAAAAGAAACATCCAAGTCAGCAAACACTTTACAAAATACAGACTTTGTGCATAGCAGCTGACCCTGGATTACAACATGGGGGAGAATAAAACAATTCAGGCAATCAAATTTTTACTAGACACAGGGCACCATCAATCAAGGTTTAATGAAATATCACATAAGTTTGTTTCAATTGTAACAATATGTCATATTTAGTTGGCAGGTTTAACCATTAGCTGCATCATGTAAACTCAGCCAGTTTCTGTATACACAAAATAAATTCTTTCCCTTCCCCCTCCCAAAAATGAGGGATCTGTCTTCTGGATGCTTCTTTTTCTCCTGTACCATGGCTTCCTCTAGGAGGAGTCATTTTGTAGATAATATCTTCGTACTTCAACCGACATATGACAAAACCAGTTGTAGAGATTCAGGAATAACTCATATATACACAATTTACACTCTAAAGCTGTTAGTCACATACATTTTTCTTGCTTTCTTTCATCCAAAAGTGCTGGTGGTTTTTTCCCCCCACTGAAACTCCTAAGTTTTGAAAAATTGTTGTTTTCAAGCTAAAGAGATGTCCTGCTGCAGCAACAACCAAAGTAAGTGAAGTTCTCTGCAGTAAGCCCATACTTCACAAAACTTCAGTGTGTCTGGGTAACAGCACTAAGATACAGCATTCTCCTCCCTCAACACAGCTGATATACTAATAAAATACAACCGTTTGTCATCCAGAACTACTGATCTTCCCTTGCTCTTATCCATGTACAGGGAACAAAGCTTTCTGTGAGATTCAGATTAAACCTTGTATTCAAGATTCAACAACTGTTTTCCAGGATTAATAGCCTGGGAAAAGGAGTTTTAAGATTTGTGGTTACTCTCTCTTCCACCTCCTAACAAAACATTTTACCAGAAGTTACAATGAGGCAGGTCTGCTGTGGAATAGGAGCTTTAAGAATTGTTTTCATGGATACATTCATAGAATGATGGCAGCCCAAAGCAAAAAGAGACAGAAACAAAGGTTAATCCAAGTAAGTTCAGACATCAGACTCATACTTTTAAACCTGAAGGAAAACTGTCTGTGAAACACACTGATTTGTGGAAGCCTACGACAACAGCAAATCCTAAGAGTTCATATCCCCACACCCATCTACCCAACCCAAACACTTACCACTTAGTTCTAGAAGAATGAAGAGCACTTTGCTTGGCACCAGAGGCAGCTATGGTCTGAATTACAGCTGTGCTGCACAAACATCCTCAAATACAATACTATCTCCGTCCACATACTTCTCTTGGTTTGGTCTACAGATGGCCAGGGAAACTGTGTTGGCATATGACAACCTAATTGTGCTTCAATACAACCCCTTCTAGGAAGATGCTGGAACTGCCAATGTAACCACTGTGAGCAGGTCTTAGCTTTTATCAAAACTAGGCTGCCCCTGGCCAAGGGAACCGTTTGCATCTTTCTAGCCAGTCTGCCACCGAGTGTTGCAAACACAGGTGCTCAGGCCACACAGATAGCCTGTTAATGATCTGCTCATCCCCAAGACTAAATTAGTGCAAACGCAGCAAATTAAGTAGCTGTTTTCCAGCGTAGGTCAGTCATGCGCTCCAACAAACGTTACACACCTCTGGGAAAGGAGGAGTAATTCTGTAGCAGCTCATGTAGTCACACCCCGGGTATCAAAGACCACATACTGTGTGAGGAGGGGTGCCATCCCTTGCCTCATCACAACTCCCATCTTGGTTCCCAAGTCACCCTCTAATGGCTGGACAGCACCTACTAACCAGATGTGTGCTGCAATGTGCACTGTAGGTTGGAGGCTTTCAGAGCGGATGAATGCAAGATGCAGATTTAAACTTTAAAAAGCAAACAGGAAAGGAATGCAGTTCAGCATCTACTTGGGGGATGGGGCAGGTTGGTGTTGTCTCAGCTCAGTGCACTTTCCCAGGTGCCTGGAGAAGAGTCCAAGCTCAGGTTGGTATTTATATTGGCATACATAAAATCGCTGGCGACAGTGCACAGAAAGGAGCACTGATATTCACGCAAACAAAGCATGAAAGGATGCAAAGCAGAGCTTAGTACAGCTTACTGCAGCCTCAAGGTTACAGTACTAGGAAGAAGCCATTCAGCCTATTTTCCAAACCCATAAAATGCTCTAATATATGCCGCTTTCTCTGGTGCTCCATGAACACCCTCCCACAAGAGGAGAACTGCATTATTACTAGTGAACAGGGAAAGGGGAAAATAATCTTCAAAGGAGCAAACTGCGCAGTTCTTCACCACCTCCTCCCGAAGGAGCACATAAACACAGCAAGCCAAGCCAATCCAAGCAAATCCAGGAGACCCCTGCAAAGCTATGTGACTAGGGTCAGATTCATGTCTGCCTTCTCAGCCTTGCTGCCTGGTTTCCTCAACCCTTGCCTCATCTCTAAAAGTGTCACCACAGATTTAATAGCTGTAACAAATTTATCTGGAGGCAGGCGATTGGTTATGTGATCAAAGCTGGTAAGGTGGTCACAGTCACTTTTCCCATCCCAACAACACAGATAAAACTCTCGATGAGCCCTACAGCATTTCACCCATTTTTAAAGCAAGGGTCTTGCCTCAGGATTCATATTTTTACAAGGTTACTCTTACCAGATCTCTTACCAGATGTAGCTCTTATTCTGGCAGAAGTCTGCAGAGAGTTGGGTAAATGAAAATAAGAGAAAACAAAGACCACTCTAAACGCTCCTCTCAGTCAGTTAAGAAGTGTAGCACCAGCTTGGGTGAGGAGTATTTAAAAAAAGCATTCAAAACGATCAGCCCAGGCAGAGTGAAAAGGTACAGTAAAGTAGCCTGCCTTTCTCAGCAAAAGATGGAGGAAAAAGCCATACTCAAAAATATTGGGAAGAACTAAATATACTTTTTTGAGGTGGGGAGGATTAAGAGGAAGAGTGGGAAGTACTGAAGTAACATTCAAAGGTTGGGGGAAAGTAAAGTACCCTGTAGGTTATAAAAAACATGATAATGCAGGGGTCAAAAGGACAAGATATTGCTTTGCCTTTTTCCCCCTCATTGGATTTACATTCTGCTTACTGCAAGAGTAATTCTGAAGGAAACTTGTCATCAGGATAACCTGCTCAAGCCCTCCACACCTCAAAGAGATCTGCACACCTTTTCCCACCCCAACAGAAAACAAAAAAACAAACCCAAAAAAAAAAGAACCCCACCAGAAAGGAGAGCTCAAAAAAAAACCAAACCAAAAATCAAAACCAACTAAAACCCAACCCCAAACATGACTGGACAATCCTTGGAAGAAGCATTACATTTTGTTGGAGAGAGGTCAAGAAAAAAAAATTCAGATGAAGGGGTGGAGGGGGAAAAAAAAAAAAAATCAAGAGGCCTCTCTTTCCTTATTTGGCGACAAGCAAGTGCAAGAAAGTGTCCGCTGGGGTTTTGTTCAGTTGTCGGTCTTTTGCACATCTGCGTTCTGGCCAAGACAAGGGGCTTTGAGGTTTTTCTGCAGCACGTGAGCGTCTGCGGGCTCTATCCTCTTGTAGTAGTTTTTCTTCGTCTCAATGATCTCAAAGCCAAACTTTCTGTAGAAGTCAATTGCGGACTCATTGCTGATCTGGACATGCCTGGGACAGAACGGGGGAGAGAGAGACAGGTATCAGTATTCTGCCTCCACACCCAGAACGGGCTAAGGCAAGAAAAGAAAAGGAGCTATCTAGATAGAGACAGAACAATGGTTTAAATCGAGGATTGGAAATTTTGGTCTTCCCAGATCAGCTCTGAGCTAACAGTCAGTTCCTGGATAGTCCATGGCAATCAACTGTAGTAAATGTTTCCCCTCAGTAAAGCTCTTTTAAGGAACACAAAATGGCACTACTACCTCCGTAATTTCAATTTTTCTTGATCTGGAAATGGCAGGTATTTTGTGGACATATGTAACAAAGTTTCACTGTAGAGACAACTTTAATGTCCGGTAGTAACACTTCTCAGATGACCAAAAGAGTTGTCTGAGAGGTGACATATAACTGGCAATTGTGCTTGCTCTAACACCTTGCTCACATCTAACTATCCCCTCTCTTCACAAGAAGCTATGGCAGCCTAAAGAAGCCCTACGGATTTACAAAGTCCTTTCTCCTTTTAACTATTTCGCCAAGTTTTACAGATTTTGTTACAATATTTCAAGAGTTCAAGGCCTCCAAAATAAACAGTCATCCTAAGCGACTAGGACATCTCTTTGCACAAGTTTTATTAAAAAAAAAAAAAAAAGAAAAGAAAAAGAAGTATGTTTGGCTCAAAAGGCATTTATTAAACACGCCCAAAATTCAGCGGACACTGAACAAGCTCATGAATCATTTTGTCATGACAACATGCTGAATAACCATAGAACCAAAGCAACTCTGGAAGCAACAGCAAAACAAAACAAAAGATCTTAGTGTTAAGCCCAATAACAACCAAATACCTAGAAGAGAACTTTCTAATAATGAAAAATTTAGGCACTGATGTCAAATTGGGTGTTAAGCTGCATAAATAATATGTTCAGACGGAAGATGAACAAGCAACAGACATAGTAATAAAATCAATAGGCCACTAAAAGAACTTTGTTATGCTCAATTTTGGAGGTTATTTATTGTCATCCCAGAATCTTTACTCTGCGAATTGTAAAGAAGGATTATGAAGGATTTGGTTTTTTGCTCTAAACCCAGCAAACAGTCCCTTCACTGTGCACACAGTAATGTGCAGAAGCAAAAAGGAAAGCCCTTGTCCCATTAGCAGGCATCTGAGAATTCATTACCATTTCTTCTGAGGCAGTAGAGCAGGAATACAAGCCAAAAGCAGCTTTACTCAGACTCCTCTTTGAAACACATGTTCCAGAGATGGCACAAAGCAACAACAGTAGAGGATGTGGAAGACTTTGCACCCCCATGGCAGAGGTGGGCTAAGCTTGAGGAGAAATTAATTCCATTTGTAGTGGTATCAGTGTATGAAACACTCCACACTCAGCATCTTCAATAGTCCTGGTAAGAGTTTCAGGGTGTAGTTATGTGGCAGCACAAGTCCATCCAAGCTGTACCTGCTGTGGGATTATCCCTGGCAGTGTAGTGGTGTAAGCGGGCAGTGATGGACAAGGAAGATGCTGGCTCAGAGAAGTGATCAGGCCAAAAACTGTATCAGCTCAGCTGGTAATCACACAGACCTCAATGCACAGGAAGAAGCAGGTGTGAAGCCAGCAGCCAAGAAGCACAGCTTTGGCATCTATAGATTTCAGGCTCTGTTTCTAGGGGGACCTATTAGGATGGCCGTCCTCTACCCCAGTGCCTGTTCTCTTGTCTGCATTGTGCCAAGTGCTTATGCAAACATTCAGTTGATTAAAAAAAACAAACAAAAACCAAAAAACACAAAAAAACCTCCCCCCAAACCCAAAAATACACTAACCAAAAACACCACCCAGAAACAAAACTGAAAACAGGTTCCTCAGTTAGGTCAGGGCACTAATCTAGTTCATTGTGTTACTGCACAAATAGCTGACCTGGCAGTGTGCAAGAATGGGAACAGCAGTTGGGCCTTACTACTGAATGTAAACTTTGAGTGCTTGCAAGCATCTCTGATGTGATGCTCTAAGCCACAGAGCACTGTCATAAGACAGATCTCAAATGCATCAAAACTGCAAGACTTGCAGTGTTTTCCATTCTGGAAATGACATTGTAGGATAAAAATAAAATCCTTTCTAAAAAGTTCTTTAGGTCACACAGTGTCATTTTGCTCTAGAACATCATTTTGTATCTAAACTACTTTTGAATTCAGCAAAGTTGCAAAAGCCCTTCTAAAGCAAGCAAGCTTTTGGTTTTCTCAGCATCACACAACCAGCCCAGAGTATGACCCCTAGCTTTCTTGCTAGTGCTTACAATATGTTCCATGACACCACTGAAATACATACTAAAAATGCTCTTGGATCTCCCTCCCTTTGTTCCCATATCTACCTCTGTCATCTCTCAAAAAATGCACAGTGAAACTTATTTACTTACAGATAGATGTTGTCAAAAGTGCCATCTTTTTCACAGATGTTTAAGACATGATTCAACATTTTAGTTCCTGTCAAAAGATAAAGATACACTTAAGAAAACCAGAAGGGCATAATTAAGTTCTTAGCTGGGTGCTTTCTTGAGAGGGAGGTTAACTGTAAGTAGACCAAAATGACAGAGCTTGTGAAGAGTAGAAAAGGCAAAAACCCCATGATGTGTAAGTATTTCACTGTCTCTGACTGCTCAGAAACTTTAATTAATTGTTTCTTTGAAGAAAATAAAAAATCCCACAACAGCCAAGAAGCATTTTTAATACTAGCTTCAAGGTCTCAAACTCACCTCAAAATACGGTCAAAACAATCTATAAAGCAGTGAGAGCACTGGTAAATTTTTCTATCAAAGACCTAGTAAAATAATTTATGTAAGTTAACTTTTCATTCCAGTTTGTCAAAGCAAATGGGTTACTGTAAGGTCTTGATTAATCTGGCCTAAGTATTTGCAATTTGAAGCAAAGAAGTAAATGCAGCATAGACAGAAAGCAGGTACTACCCCTCAGCAGCAGTGGTCTAAAAATGCACTAACTTGGTTAAAATTCTGAAGGAGCATTTAGAACACTGCACAGCAATCTGGTTACACATACAAAAGAGAAAACTCGGGTACAAAAGAAGATCCTCCTTACCTATTCCTAGCCTTCGGTAGGGTGCCAGGCATCCAAGTGTCATGATGTAGAGTCTCTTCTGGTTCTGGGAGTGATCCACCCTACAGCACACTGCTCCTACTGCAATATCATTGAAATAGGCTGCCAGGGAGGGAAACAAAGGGTTATTGGTCACAAATCTCTAACTATACATACAGCTCCTTCATTTACACTCTGTGTATCTTCCTTCCTTCCTCCCCTCCTGCTAATTCTCCCACCCGGATAAAATATCATATACTGTGGATTCACAGGTGGAGTGAAGTTACAACTGTTTTCTGCTGGAACAGAAAACGTGCCTATTCCCGGTGGGATGTAATTTATTTAGAAAACAAACCCTCTGAGGTTGGGACTGCTGCTTTTTTGAGGTTCTCAAACCGTTATTTTTCATTATATAAACCAACCAAATAGGAGGAGCTGCTATTCAAAACCATTATGGATAGCAATGACGAGCACTGCTGCCACCATAGCCCACAATTACTGGCAAGAGCACTTGTACCTAATTTGGCTAGTTCGCCAACCTCCAGTACATCCTTGTAGAACTTGTCATTGTAGCTGACAGGAAAAATGACCTGGTTTAGCCTCTTCAGCTGCTTAATGTTGTGTGGCGTCACATCTCCCAGCTCGATCCGGCTACTGGAACAAATCAAAACATGCTTAACATCTGCCATGTTGCAAATTTTTTTAGGACACCAAAAGCTAATGGTTTTATTTCTGCTTAGAGAACTGTCCCACCTTATAATCAGTTCAATACATATTTCAATTGCCATGTCCAACTCATACAATTAAGTCTTATGTTGGTGGCTGATTTAACTCCCAAACCTAATTTTAGTCAGTACTATGCAGTCCAAAGTTTCTCAGGCCACACTTAATACCAATGCTCCACAGTATCTGTGTGGTTTTATTGGGAGAACACAAATCTCTGCAGAAGTATTAGCTTTAACTTTGTCCCATTAATTTCCCCACCGATCATCAAGATCAAATGGAAAAAAAAGAAAAGAAAAACCCCAAAGGAAATACAAGAAGAACAGAAAGCTAGAACAGACACCAAGGAAATGAAGTCCCTATTCATGCTTCAGAGACAGCCTTAATTTTATCACCTATCAATATAAAGCTTATGCCAAGACATCTGTCTCTAAAAACCAACAATACTGTGTGCAGCAAACATATTAAGCTTGTTAATATGCAAATATGCCCCTCTCAAGGTGATCTCTGCATCTATGATCATCTCTGAAGTAATTCTTCCTGCTGACTGAGAGCAGAATCACCAGTACTACACTGAATTGTACTGAAAACAAACAGACCAAGCTTCTCTCTAAGACTGACTTCCTGACAAGATCAAATGGAAAAAAAAAAAAAAAGGAAAAAAAAATATTAGTTGCCCTTGGGTGAGTATAAGCAGTTTTAACAAGGACTACAAGATCGAAAAATAAAGAAAAACAAACGAGAGAATCAAAATCTTTTCTCTCACCAAAAGATGAAGGCAGGTACAAAGCCAATGCACATGGAATTAGAAATGCACAGAATTCTAAGTTCATCTCTGCCCTGTTTTACTGAATACATATGGGCAACCAGATTGTTTTCTACCCAAACAGCAGTAGAGACACTGTTTGCCTTTTTGAAAAAGTCAAATTCCATTTTCAAAGAGGCAGCTTTCTAAGATCCTTGTATGTCAGGCTTGAAGTTCATTCTAGCAATGTACAGCAGCTGCTTTCCATCTCCAATGTCTCCTGTGCCCAGACAGCTTGTTTTTACAGATAGGTTAGTACCTAGGACACAGCAGTACAGGTTAATTTAAACAACACAATGACACAAAGATATAATAATCAACAATTTTTTTTTCCTTCAAGAACTGTACCGAGCAATGCAGAGTATAATCTGTTTCTGCTTGATTAACTGACCTTGACTATACACACAAAAAAAACGCCTTAATGATTAGTACTCCAGATATCAGTTTTAGTTGTCACTACCAGTGATGGGTGATAAACATACAAGGCTCTCCAGGCATTGTACCACAGCCAGAAAAACTATTGGAAAAAGCTACAGGAATAGAGCCTTTAACATTTACTTCGAGAACCATAACTTACCTTCACACACACTTTCTCTTTCTCTTTTAAAGCAAAGAATAGAGTCTCCGGTTCTGCAGAGATATCAGGGCTCACCATCGTCTGATCTGTGTCATAACAGAGACTGGGCAATCTCCTTAGCCAGCCTTACAGAACCTAAACAGCTTCTAAGTAGGGCCTACCTTTTAGAGGACCACTGAGCATAACCGGGCCACCGACGATGTTGAAATTCTCCATCGCATTATACATGTTCCAGTTACTACTTCGAATTAACAGACGGCATTTGCATATCAACTTTGCTGACTCCAAAGCCTATCTTTTTTGTCACACATTTGCCAAAGAGATTAAAAATCTCACTGATGTCAAGCATCTCATGTCAGTATGGGATTTTGGAAACTGTTGCTAGCAGCTCCTCATCCATCTTCCCCCCCACACTGCACATGTCAACCTTTTTCCTCCCTCCCTGCAAGGGCAATTGCTAAGCAATGAATCCTTGTAGTTTGCCCAGAGATCTGCTCAATTGTACAGCAATCTCTTGAAGAAGACATCTCACTTTGTGGACAGTACATTCTCCAAAGATGAACTTAAGAACGACAGAAGAATTGAGAGACTTCATATTCTTACATCTCATCCACGTTAAGATATCCAGGCATACTACAGGCAGAAGCAACGGGTTATATGTCTAAAGTTTCTAGCTATAAACCACTATATTGTAATAGTCTGCAGTATGTCTTTTCTGTGAGTCCACAACCAGCCCTTTGTTTCATAGCCATCATCTTCTAGATTATTTCTGCTCTCAAAATTCCTTTCTTCATCTATTGCCATTTGTGTGAGTTCCTTTGATAATTATATTCCAACAAAAAGTCCTGAGCTAGTAAGGATGACCTCCTCACACCACAGAAGTGCTCCCAGTGTAAACAAGCATGCTACCAAAGTTATTAGATGGTGGAGAACTGTAAAGCTTGTTTTATGCCCAGGTTCACATGGCTGTTCAGCCTAATGTGGCAGGGCTTCTTCAGGCACACAGAAGGCAAGTTGTGCTCTTTTCTTATCCCAGTTAGCAGCACTGCTACCTTTTTCTCACAAAGGGCAAGAATAAAAGTGTGGCATGTGTGTTGTTGGGTGTATTCATGTCAGAGAGTTTTGCTGGAGCAGAGGACGCCACCTGCATCCGAGTGGAAACCAAAGGGAGCAGGTCTCAACTGCCCAGGTAGGTCAGATAAGCTGCAGTGCAGGAGGTCAGTAATGGAAGAGACAAATCTGACACCTATGACACAGTCACTGAAAGTCTAAACCTCTTCTCCAAATAGCAGTATATTAACCTTGGTGACACTTTTTTTTACATCAGTAGGTTCCAAGCTTCAACAGGTTAGCAATGCCAGCATGAGGAACTTACAGCAAAGTGGTGAACTCACAACAAAGCTTTTATACAGCAAGTCTCTTTTGATACTTGACACAAACCATCATCAGCTAGTGTGTTATCTAATGTTATTTTAAAATTAGTTACTAACGTAAAAGGTCAGTCATTAGAAGGCGGCCACTATGAAATATTTATGATGACAGTGCAACAGGACAAAGATATATTATCACAGGCAACCAGGACAAGATGCCTAAGAAAGAGACCATGGCCAGAAGATGGACCTTCACCAACAAGGTTTCAGACAGAGAATAAATAAATAAATAGATAAATGCAGAAGCAGAGCCAAGACACCACCTCTGAGGCTGGCACCAGGCCAGAGAAACCAGCTCCAGTAGGTGTCTAAAAGGTGCTTGTTGACAGATTTCCTTGAGCCCTCAGACTTCCCCCCTCTCTCTCACCACTTGTCACATTCATTGCTGCCTCCTGCCATCTCCTGCTGCCTGCCTCCTGTGCTCTGTCACTAGCTGGTTCCTTGTTGCTTGAGAGTTGCACCAGGGCCAGTATTTTATCCTGGAGGATAATATGAAAAGGGTTTGAGAAACACTGCAGGAAGCATAAATCAATATGCTAAATATGTCTGTTTAAATAGTATGCACTAAAACCATAAATTACTTTCCTGTATAGTACTAGCTGATTAAATCAGCACCACATCTATTGTGCACAAAATCATTTAGTAAGCAAACTAAATGAGGACATGGAAAGGAAGACCTACATCAGAGTTAATAATTTTGCCAGAGGACAGTGTGGCAAAAGTGCCACTGGGGCCTTGAGTAAAGTCATGGGAAAGTTGGCACTGCTGCCAACAGTCTTGCTGTCCCCAAACCACACATTCCCATCTTCTTTCTGGCACAAACATTTGTGCAACAGTGTGGTGAACCAACATCAATTAAAACTAACTTAGCCAAAAAAAGAAAAGTTTAGTTTTAACCCACATCAGTCCCCTGACTGGGTTCACCACACAAGTCTTCTGCCAGCATACAGAAGAGAAAACAAGTTGCCACAGGCAGAACTGGTCGGTTGGTGCAAGAGGAGCAGAGGCAGATTTGCTGTCAGCAAATCTGTGAACACAGTGCAATGTCGAGATTACATTGTGCTACACTTTATCATTTACAGATTAACATGCCCTTTGAACCTAAGGACTTAAAAAAAACCTACTCCAAATATCCAAGTCAACACACCTGTAACAAAGGACACAAATGATCACTTTTCACTGAAGTAAAGCAAAGAGCTTTGTGGATTTTTGTTCTTAGCTGGGGGTTTGTTTGTATGTTTTTAACAGCTAATTATAATTAGACCTGCATCTTCAAGCTACCACTCAGCCAAATCAGTAACATAAGTTTACCCTGTCAGCTGAGGCCTGATCAGGCCAGTTCTAGGCATTCCTGCTCAGTAGAGAGTGTATCAGAAAGACCTATCCTCTGCTGTTGCAAAGAAAAAAAAAATTATGAGCCCAAATTAGAAGAATATAAAGATGTGTAAATAACCTGAAGCACCCAGAAGGGACATACCCTTCCTCAACAGAGTATCTGACTCTTAGGATACCGATGATATTATTAAGAAGATACACACTTACTACTGACACCCTGCATCTCAAACGGGACTCCATGGAGCATGCAATAGTCAACTTTATCTTAGCTTCTGGAAAAAGTCAGCCACCCCACCACAAACAATTGTTTTTAACATGGAGGAATGAGGGACTCCTGCGTCATCACATCAGGCCTTTTACTTCTACAGTGTTGTACAAATCTATACCCTTTCCTTGATGGAATACCAGCCCTCTGAAGCCTCTGTCTTCCATTGTAAGGCTGCTCCCAAGCTACCATTACTCACACAGTTAGGCTTTCTTCCAATTTCCATCCTAAATGTACTCCAGTCTATCTATATGCTGGCTGTAGACCACAGGTACCAACACAGCCCATCTCGCATGCCTTTTCAGATTGTTATTGTCATCTCTTTACACTTTTCTTCTTCTAACCAAAGCCAAGCTCCTGGCCTCCTCCTCTGAGACTGGCTCTCAAATCCTACTATTGTCATACTAGCTCTTCTTTACATTCCCTCAGATTAAAGTTAATTTTCTTTAAAAAACAGCTAACCAAAAAAACTGCTGACAGCAGCCCAAATACTTACTATTGTCTTGTATAATGACAGTAAGTTTTTCCTGTCTCTACCAGAAGCTTTTTCCTAACATATCACAGAACCACAGAGTATTCTGAGTTGAAATGGACCCACAAGGATCTTCAAGTCCAACTCTTTACATGAATGTGTAATAATACAGGGATTGAATCCACAACCTTGGCATTATTAGCACCAGGGTCTAACCAATGTCCTAGGACTACGTTCGCATTTCTCACAACTGCAACACTGCATGACCTGGTTACTGGGGAACCCAGTAACTCCAAGGCATAACTACTAAAAGGAACTGGTTCCTGGTACATAAGGCTGCTATCTGTTAAAAGCACACAGCAACACTTCCTGGCGATGTAAGAGCGGAAGTGAAGAGTGATCCACAAAAATCTGAATGGAAATGTGACTTCAGTGAGGTGACATTCACTAGTTACTAAAACTGGAAGCATGCCCAGAACATTGGCATTAGCACTCCTGCTCTTGAATGCCAGTGCCCTAATATCCTTCAGGCACTGGCCAGGAGAAACCTCACACTTTTTGTGGGACCAAATGCAACACAATTAGTCCCACTGCAGTTGCAGCCCTCCTCCCCTGCAGCTTACTGCTATTGGAACACAATCTGTTTTTCCTACAATGTCCTAAATTTATACTGGTGGAAGGAACAGGCTAAATGAGACGCCAGTGTTACTTATGCTAAGACTGCCTTTTGCTACTCAACTTATCCTGAAGGAGAACCTCTACACAGAATGACAGCTCAAGAGGAAGCCAATTTCCAGAGTTACAGTTCAAGAGGAAACACAAGTTCAGTCCCAGGGAATATCAAGTGCTGAATACTATTTTAGAACCAACATCAGGGAGAAAGACAGGGAATCTCAAGTTTCTTAATGCTGTAAGAATCTCAATCTCATTCAACTTTAAATAGTGCAAGTCTCCTCCCAGAGGGATGTGCCTGACTGAAACAGATCTCCATGTAACTGATAGCTGGGCTCAGGCTCATTGAAGGCATCTGGCATGCTAAATTTAGCAGAACTGTATCTGAAACTTGCAGAACTTACCCAGGGTACTGTCAGTCAGGAGAGGGAGCACGGAGAAATGGGCCCTAACAAATTAAGAGGGCTTCAGAGAAGCTTTGTCACCTGCCAAGCGGCCAGCTAGCTTTATTGCTTCTATTCTGCCTTCCAAGTCAAAGCAGGAGTCTAGACAGGATAATCCACTCATAAAATAAAACCAAACCAGAACTATGAAAGCTACAGACCTGAAGGGTGTGGCTTTGCTTAGATTCAACTCCAAGGCCAAGAGAGCCTCCCTAGTGTTTTGGGTTCTGGGGTTGTTAGGGTTTTTTTGGTTGCTTTGTTTTTGTTTGGGTTTTTTTTTTAATAGATGAGCTGTCTTGCTAGGCACACAAGTTAGTCTAGTTCTTGTGGGCAGACCAGTATGTTTTCAATTATCCTGAAGATCTGTGGGCTGTATATCTACTCTGCTTCACTTGTCAGAAAACCAGAGGGCTACGTACAAACCTAGCATGGAAAAATCTTACCAATTTTCTTCGGAGCCCCCCGATCTTCTTTAGCTCTGCTTACTACTGAAAATATATATATTTGCATGATACCTGATACCCTGCTGGAAGTTACTCCTGACTGTATGCTGGCCTGCAAAAGGGCACAGTGATGCACAGAAGAAAGCTAAGCAATTTTAGAGTCAGAATTAATAGAAGACTTTATTCACAACTTCCAACTCTAATGGATCTCACTGTGAGTAGATTTCACTGTTATGCATCATTATTCCCCAAGACACACTTAGACCCTCCTTGCCTCTCTCATTTATAACAAAAAAAACCCCAAACAGCACATTACAGTCAAGTTTCTTCATTTTATTTGGATAATTCACTCTGCTTCAACATAGAAAACCTGACCATGTACAAATGGCCAGTTTTCATATGCAAGAAGCAGAGTTATGCTATAACAGCTGCATAGTTCTTCCAGCTCAAACATGTTCTCTGAGAGTTGTATTAGACCTCAAATTTAGGTTCCACTATGATCTCAAAAAAACCAGAAGAAACTCCCACAAAAAAGACAACCCTAAAGCTAAAGTAGCAGTACAATTATGAAGCACCTCAGCTGTCTGATTATTCAAGTGCAAGGGCAGGTAGTAAGGTAATTTCAACAAGTGTCAAATAAAAATAAACTTCCCTAAGAAAATTAAAAGTTAGATCTTGTTCTGCAGCTGGATACACAGAACAGGAACCCCCATACCCATCTGGTAAACTTTAAACCATCAGAAATAAATATAGCTGGTCTAGAATAGAAAAGCAGCCATACACACATCACTCAGTTGCCTGTAACACTCTGATGCTTCAGAGCACCTCACAGGTTAAGGCCTAGATTTTATATCTGCCTATCCTAGGTACATCAAAGTCACGTGAAAGAGGAAATAACTTGCCTGTGATCATACAGCAGATAAAAGAGCTGCCAGAAATGCCAACCCTCCATCGCTCATCTAACCACTGTTCCTTATTAGTCAAGTAAGCTCACAAAAACATTCAGATTTTGATCCATTGATTGCAAAGCAAAAGTACTCCCTCCACTACTTTGAAACAGCTTTGCTTGAAATTAGTTTTGTATGTCCATTACAAATATCCTGAGACATTCTGTAAATTATTGCCCTTTTCCATACCCTCGGTATTCCCAGATATAACAACTATAACCCTTACTTGCCTCCCAGGAGATCATGACCCTTCACTAATTAGTGTTCATGAACTACCTGAGCATCATCAGATAAGAATTGAGGCTTACCTTCAAATTCAAAATAGTAGTGATGCTGAGTTTACAAAATACCTTATTTACATACATATAGCTTGAGGGCACTTCTTGTACTTACACAGAATTGACATATTAAAAGAAAATTAATTTTCTGCTTCACAAAAACTATTTCTGTAGGTTACTGAAACACCTTTTCTTACAAATGCATACGTCCATTAGAACAGTAAAACAAAAAGTCAGGTCATTATGGGTTTCCTGCCTTTGGATGTCAGTCCCAGAGTTGGTGGGGTTTTTAAGGTGTTCAAATCACACATTATATTCATAACATACTGTGAAAAATTAACAGCAAATGCTATCACTTTTATATGCCTGCCATAGAAGTGTTTTAAGGTAACAGTCATTGTAAGCATCTACTTTATCGAGCAAAAAAAGCTATTTCCCTCCCCTCTTTGTTTCCCAATTTTCAATAAGAAAGATTTGTTCTCAAATTAAAATTTGTGCTAAAGAAATAAAACCCAACAAGTCTCCTTTAACTGCAATTTTCAATCTAATTTGTAATCTTTACTGACAAATAATTCCAATACCATATAGAGAAAATTTTCATAAGCCTTCAAGTGCTGCCCTGGGTCTTGCCTCTCACTCTATACTCTCAAAAGAGCATAAATACAATGCTCAAATGGTGGAGATTAGATTTTTTTTCAGTCTGTTAAGGGCCGAAAATCACCTGGAACCTGGAAAAGAACAGGGAGAGGGAGAAGGAAGGCCAAGTGGGCTCAAGAAGTGCTGCATGGATGAAGATCTCGCCATGCAGAACAGTATTTTATTTTCAATTAATTAAAGGACAAATATTCTGCCCCCAGGAAAATTCAAATATCTTAATCTTAGTCATAATAGTGACAATGTTGTGGAAATGGTTTTGGCTCTATTTTCTACAAAGCCTTGTTTAATTTCCTTTCTGTAATGAATTAATTCAATATGGTTTGACACAAATACATAGTTACTCATTTCAATACTGTGCTTCTCTACTCTCAGGCCTTCAAATCCAAGAGTCTCCAAATAACTAGTTATTCTTCTATGCATAGACTTGCATAGACTCAAATCTTCCTCCTGACAAACTTCTGCCGCTTTAAAACTCCCACATAGGGCCCTTCTTCCCTTCCCCTGTTTCAGCAGCGAGCAGAAATTAATCCTGGCATTCCCTGCCTCACTTAGAGAAGAAGGGATGAAAGGAAATATTGCACTTCTTTTATCAATTCCCAAACAAATACAAAGATCCAACTTCTCCCGTTCTTTCCTCCGTCTCCTCTGGGTAAAAGTATCAAGTGCATTCTCAGATGATTAGGCTGAACACTTCTAATGGTTGCTAAATGGGCAGGATCTTCAAGTTCAGAATAATCTTCACTTGGATAAAAGTATTTTTCTGTCTCAATCATCACTCACTATTTCTCATTTTAGAAGAGAGTTAATGTGGCAAAAGAGGATGCATCATTTCTTGTCCTCAGGAGATGGCAGTAGAATCTGTGGTATTTAGTGATTAACTAAAGATACTACATTTTTCATAGAAACGTCCCAAACTTGCAAGCCAATCTACGTATTAGCAAGACACATGCATAAAGAAAGAACTGAACGGTCAAACAGCACCCAAAGCCCAAGACTGAGTTCTAAAGTGCTTCAATAAAAAGGCCACAATCCCTATGCTATCTTTCTATCCTCCCAATCCTTCCCACTTCGTGGAATGTCTTAATCTGGTTATGGAATTAAACTCAAAGTGGCAAGAGTTATAAATCAGGTTAAAGTACCTATAATAAACTGTACTAAGTTTTTTATAAACTCATTTAGAAGCTATTAAGCCATTTGTAAGCATGCATATAGGCGAGGTATAAATTTACTATCCATGAAATTAAATGCAGAGAGTATAGCTCATACTTGGATGTCTCTAGGTTCAGAAAAAGCCTAAAAATAAACAACGATTTTCAAGCTCAATTACCTTTTTTGTCCTGCCTCCAGTGCATATGACAATTCAGCAGTTTTCTCATAAACTTGGAACTTCCTCCTATGTATGTTAAGCTTAGCACTGTGCCTTGCGAATGGAAACAAATCAACAGTTCTGCACAAACTCTGTCATACTCAGGAGAGAAAAAGCCCTTCCCCTTCTCGTGAGAAACACGCACAGCTTCAGGACCTTGAAAGGTTTACTTTGTGAATCCTGGCAAAACAAGTAGAGCTATCAGAGCTTACCTATAATGATTTCCTGTCCTCTAAAAACACTAGTTATGTTTCTGTGAGGTTCAACACTCCCCGGCTGGGATGTCTCTCCTACAAAGAAGCCAGAACAGCAGTAGCCTGCTGGGTTAGGAAGTTCTCTGTGGCAGCAGCTACCTGCCGTGGAACATCTCACCTGAAGAACTCTTCCACAGCAAGTCAGGACCCTTAGAAACTATAGAACCTGAGACTTACCTGCAAACATGTAAAAGCTGACAGGCAGTCTCCCAGGAGTTTCTTACACAAAAGTAGTGGACGTTACTTTCTATGGCAGTGGTTTAACACAGCACTCTGCTCTCTATTTCAATCAGTTCTTCATCACGTGGCTCAACATGTGCTGCCACATGACAACCCCACAGGTGTTTCCCATCAAAACTGGAGAGAAGTTTGGTCAATGTGACAAAACAAGGCATATGCACAAGCTCACAGGCACCGGGCCCTGCTGGTAACATGCTCAGTGTATCTGACAGTCCCGGTCACAGAGCAGGCACACGCACACAGTGGAGGGGACAAGCTCTGTGTGACCCTCGTGCTACGTGGTCTTTAGGGAAGGGCATCAGAGGAAGGCTGGATGCCTTATTCTCACAGGTTTCATCCAAACTGAAACAGGTCCTTACTTTAAGGTATCAAAAGGTCACGGACAGCCACCAGCAAATGCTCAAGAATCAATGAAAGATTTTCTGTTCTCTCTCCTTAAAGCAGCAGCGTAAGGACTGTAATGAAAATACAGAACCACTCAGCAGCAAGTGAATCAACATCATGAAAGCAGCAAAGTGCAGGGAATATTATTTACATCTGCACTACAAAAACAGCCAAATTACTACAGACAGTAGAACCCGAGTCCCTCCCAGTGGTACTTTTCCTCATGCAAAACAGGTTCTAAAACAGATTTTCAAATTCCAGAACTAACAATAACAACATTTAGGAATACAATAAATGAAAAAAGAAATTAGTCTCTAGAGAATCATGAGGCTTACCAACAGAACAGTAAATTATTTCGGTTTTTCAAGTCACGTTTAAGAAAAAAAGGGAACTATAATGAGACTACTAAAATCATTCAAAGGTGAAGATAGAGTGAATCACAAAACCAGGTGGGAGCTAATATCCGTTAACAGTTCGGGAGCTCTTTTAACTCATCAAATAAGAGAACTCATAAAAATTTTAAGCAGTTGAGAAAGCAAAACACTGCCTCTGTAACCAAAGGTCCTTGGTAGAGGAGGTCACTTAATCTCAAACACCCTGTGACAGAGACACTACAACCTGCTACGCATTATTCATACACATCTATGTGATATGTGGAATCCAGAGCTAGGAAGGAGGGCTGCGAGCAACACACATTGACTACATAATCTTTTAGATCTGAAATTTCAAAACGTCAGTGAACTTGACAGTTTCCTTTTTAATTCTTTGTCTGCCCTAGTAGTCTCTTCATAATTACAGCTGATGTTATGTGTCTTGGTGCTCCGAAAAATCATCTCTGCACTTTGTGGCGTGGGTTACAATGCAACACATACGCCCCCAGAAAAAGTACTCAGATGGAGTCAGTTTGTTGAGGAGGACTTATCCACAATTTTGGATTCAATATTGAAGACAGACCCCTTCAAGCACATCAGTTTCTGTATGCAGGGAGTTGAAGCTTTAGATCTATTTTTTGACACATCTTCTGACAGTACTTTAGGGATCTTCACCGATCTTTGCAACTTGACAAATAATCTGGATTTATTTCAAAGTACTCGTGTGTAATTTATATATTCCTTTTGAAATATTCTAGTCCTTTCAGTCTCTCCTTGTATTTAAATGGGGTTATTTTTCAACTGGAGTTCTGTCAGCATATTTGCCTCCATTTGAATTTTTAGAGAACACCTGGATTCAATATGAGAATGCACATGAGAATACGAATTTATTCTGCACAAGAACTTGCTCCGTGGTGCTAACAGTGTTTTGGCAAGACAGGAATATATTGCTCTTCAAAGAGATGAAGGAGTACCAAAAAGGCAGAAAAACCAAGTACAGAACCCAAAGAACAAGTCCTGAAGTTGATCCAGTGATAAAGCTGCCTGTAAGTGAAAGCAAAGTAACAGAAACAAAGTTTGGTGCTCTGGAAGCAGAAGAGAGGTATGTAGGGTTTTTCATCCATAGCTATTTATTAAAAAAAAAAAAAAAAAAAAGTTACAAAAAGTAAAAATCTCCACGAAATGAGAACTCCCGAGCAGCGCAAGCAACGCTGGGCTCAGTCCCTCGGGGAGCACCCCAGCACGGCAGCCAGCTCTGGCTGTGACCTGCCTGGGTCGCCTTCTCCCCGCACATCCAGGTCCCAGTAACCCCGTCCCGGAGCTGACACACAGCCAAAGCGAGGCTAAGCTGTAGCAAACAGCAGAACGGTCAACAAAGGATAAATGGAAACCCAGTTCCGTCGGGAGCGCTGCGGAACAACCACCACGTCAAACCGCCACCTCGCCTTGGCTGATCCGCGCCGCCGCTCTCCCCGCGAACTCCGCCGCCCCCGTCCCAAGGTGACTAAGAGGGGGGGTGCCCCGTTTCATGGAGGGTGGTGCAGGTGGATAAAGGGCTGTCCGATACCCCAAACACACCTATTTAATGTCAGCTGAGAGTCAGTTTATTTGCAATCGTCGCTGAGCCCCATCACCTGCCAGCCCCTCCCGATGTCTGAAGCTGCTTACTCGCTGTAACAAACAGCTAAGAGTCCGATACCGAGCACTCCTGTGTGACCTCACCCCAACTGCTAATAAGTTAAACCCCTTACCATTTCTTAGTAAAAGCTTAAGTGCTTCAGCTTCCATTCACCCTGCCCTAAGCTGCCAAACTGGAATAATAATACCCATCATTGCATAACACCAGTTTCAAGGGGGACTGGTTTAATGCTCCTTTGAGAAAGAGCTGTGGAAAGCTTCCTTTGTGAGTATGAAGAAACCGAGGTGCAGGAGTGGAACGACCACATTTCACGGAGCACAAGTGATGCTGAAATTCATAAACATGAGGCGATTTAACCAGCATTGAAAAACCTGTCCCAGAGCGACCTGTGCAAGGTCAGGCGGGTCATCTGACACCAAAGCAGAACTGTGAGTCTAAAGGCCTCCAGTCTCCTGTTCAAACACGGCACCTCGTTGCCCCCACTGAGCAGGCAAGGAGCGTTTCAGCCAACCACGTCTGAAATCTCCACTTTTCGGGACACAGAGACGTGATGCCAGGCCCAAAGCAGCGTGTTACAGAAACGTGACACAGAACACAGCTCGTTTGTCATCCATCCATGCCGTACAGCCTCCGCGTAGCAATTAAAGACTTAAAACCCAACAAAAGTGCTAAGAGAATGTCACACACAATAGCGCTGCAAAACCACACACATCCGAGCCTGGCAGCTTTTCCGCACAGACGGAGCGGCGCTTCTTCGCTGCCGCCAGACGAGGACGGCAGCCCGGCCGGACAGGAGCGAGAGCCCGGCCAGCACCCCCGTCCGCGCTGCCGATCCGCAGACCCCGCGGGGCGGGATCCCCCCGGAGCACGAGGAGCCGCCGCGTCCC
>WEIV01016684.1:44491-79229 GCA_013390005.1 Calyptomena viridis | reverse complement strand
CCGCCCCGCCCGGTCCTTTCCCGGGAGGGGCGCGGGCGCCCCGCGGAGCAGCTCCCTGAGGGAGCGCGGCCCCCGCCCTGGGGAGCGGGTGTCGCCGAGGCCCTCGGTCACAGTCGACCTTCACGGCGCCGTGTCCCAGCGGGAAAGCCCGCGGAAGGCAGCCGTGCGCTTCCCGGTCCTTCTCGTGGAGATGAGACCTGGGAAGCGAAACAGCCCCTGAATGAGACACGTGCTGAGCGACCTCGAAGATACCCTAGGGTTATTCTAGGATCCCTTATAAAAGAGGGAGCGGGTGGTAGTGGCTGGGTTTCAGTGCCGGGTCATCCCACCATCTTGAGTGGGTGGAACTGAGTCTTTCCGTGCCTTGACCGCAGCCCAGCAGGGAGCGAGCGGCAAGGTTATGGAAAAGGAATGCTGCTCCGGCCTCCCGATGCAGCCCATCCTTAGCCGAAGAGCCCACCCGTTGTTTTGCAGTTGAATCTATTGATGGCACATCAGATGTGTTTCCTATTCCTATAGTCAGTGTTCCAAACGGTACTTAACATTCACGTAAAGGCAAGAGATGTATTTTTGCGTGACTGGATTTGAGATGATATTGCACGTGTTGCAGGTAGCTGTGACATCTGGGTATGTATCCATCCATTCAGTGCAGTTGCCCAAAGTTATATACTTTCTTAGGAAGTAGTAAGAGAAAGTAAGAGAAAGCTTTTCTTCCTAAGGTTTTATTGGCTTCTCTCAGAGCATTTGCACTCCTGCTGGGCATAAAAACAATTTGGTGATAGTTTTATTCATTGAAATGCAACACTTCAGCGAAGTACACTGGCCATTTGATCTAGCGTAGTTTCAAATGCTAATGCCATTTGATGAAGTGGAGAGGGGTGGACAAGGGGGAAAAACCTACAGACTGCTAGAGATAATTTATTAGCCTGCCCCTTGGTAGCACTTCAGCAAGAATGTTCCAAGTACAAGCTGGGATTTGCCAGTGGAAGTTCTTAGTAACTGAGGCAGATCCTCAATATATTGTAAGTTGCTGTATTTGTCCTGACCTTGACACAGTGCAGATCTGCAGCACCTGAATGTTTGGCTTTATGTAATATTTTTAAAGGCCTTTAAACGACCAGCAAACATGAGTATTTTTTTTTCTCTGCCTCTCAGTTTGTTATGTGAGGTCTTCTGGGAAAGTTTTATTCTTTTATGTAGGGGGAAAAAATAGTCTTAATTTTGTAATCAGGAGGCAAAGCGTGACATTCAGAAATACTAAATCACCATGGACATCAACTTGAGAGTAGGGAAGGGGAAATTAAGGCAACGGTGGAAAATAACTGTTGGCATCAGCTGACTGCTCAAAGGGGTGTTGAAGTCTTGTGTTGCAATAGTAACATGAGATCTGTTTCCTATGAATGCAGCCTTTTAATTTTCCAAATCAAGAATAATATTGTACAGCTAGTGCTAGTATTAGGGTTGAGCCATGAATGGTTAGTACTACTTGCTTAATTCTTCTAGAGCATTACCTTAAATTCAGCCTTTATTTTGGCCTAAGTATATATTGACAGTTTTACGCCTCATTTATACTCCTGACTTACAAAGTCTGTGGACCCCAGTGTGCTTCCATTGTCTAAAGTTTTTTCCCAGTATGGCTTCGTGCATTTATCTTCCAGACTGATGTGGGTGCTGGTATTCCATATTGTCATCCAAAGCTGCTGCAGACCAGCAGGTTGCTAAATGATTCCCCTGAAGAGACAGTTAGAGGCACTACACTTTACCTCTTGTATTTTTATACCATTTGTATAAACATACTTGTATTTTTATATCATTGGGTTCCTGAGCCCTTTAAATTCCAAGCAACAGTTTTTCCTCATGGCTTTAAATTGCATGTTTGTGAGCTAAGGCCACGTTCCTAATTACTCTTTTAGAAAGAGTGAAGGGATTACAGGGTAACCTGGTTGGTGTCTTTGGTTACTTTGATGTTTTCCATAAAATACTGAATGCTATTCCTGGCTTAGTAGTAGTTCCTCTATTTCTTTTCCTCCATACTTGTCTCATTGGTTAAAAAATGGGGGATTTTAGGCTTGGAAATATTGAAGTGTTGTTGAACAATGGTATCCACATGGCTTTTTTTAGGCTGGAATTGTACCAAGGAAAGCAGACCATGTAGTCAACTGGAATATCATGCTTATTCATTCTTACTCAACATCATAAAACATGTGACTTTTTTAGCCTTTCTGCTGGGCAGGAAGAAGTAAGGACCTTCTCCAGCAGAGGAAGTGGAATAAATCTAAACTTTTCAACCTTTTTTCCCTGTACAGATTAAGCCAGTAGTCACCTAAAGGTCCAACATGCAAAACTGGCTTATACTGGATCTTCTGGTTGTCATTGTTGTACTTTCTTTTATGTTATGAGGAGGTTTTTTGGTTCTCTTTGATGTGTTTGCTCCCTTCTTCCCTTTGAGAGTGGATAGCTAAGCTTACACTAAATTCTTGGATTTGGTCATCTCTCATGACAGTAAGTTCTACAGTCTCAGATATATTTTGTTTGGTTACTTTATTACATCTATCCATTTGTTTCTCCTATTTTTGCTAAACTCTCAAGTTCAATGCTTCCATGTCTTAGTAAGGATGACCATTTGTTGCCAGATTTTTAGACCCATATATTACATGCCTGCACTAACAGACTTTGCCTTCCAAGGCCTGGCTTTACTGAAGTGATACACTTACTCTGAAAAGCAGTAAGATTCATATGGATAAATCCTGAAAGTCCTTGTCTAACAAAACTTGTTACTATCACTTAACCAGATGGCAGATGAAGATCAGTTTTAGCTGCTGAATTTATTTTCTTGCTTCATCAGCTTGACTACTCCTCTGATGCTGTGTATCAGTAAATTTCAGTGTCACTGCTCACTCTTTTCAGAAATCATTTGTCTGACAGTGGTGCCCTTGACAGTTGTATTTTGTCACAGTTTATGTTTTGGAGAGTCTGTTGTGGGTGTCTCAGAAGTAATCAGCAAGGACTAAAGCTGATATGGGGAGCTGCCCCAATTAACTGGGACTTATTGTGCTGAACAGTTAAATGAACCAAAAAGCCTGCTGAAAATAGTCCCTCTGCAGATGCAAACACCAGAGGGATGATGTGTTCCTACAGGGTTTCTCTGTAATATGAAAGGCTGGTCTTTGTCCTTCCTGATCAATTGAGAGTGCTCACGTTGTAAGGATTCTCGTGGCCAGGCTGGAGTGTTGGTGTGCTGGTGGGTTCCAGCTGACTGGTCTGTCCAACTAACTCTGCTTCTGCCAGACAGCATCCCAACAAAAATGGTGGAATCTGTGCTGTGAAGATGCAGTGTTCCCTGTGCTGTGTCCCATCTTTGGGATGCTGTTAGCTATGCTTGCCTAGTGGAGTGGCTTGAGGTGGTTCATCTAAAAGGGAGGTGGTCTGAGTGTTTGTGATGCTGGTCTGTGTTCTGTGACTTAAGCATGAGGAGCAGTCCTGTTGTGGTTGGGATGGTGGGGTGTGAGGAGGTGTGGAAACGTTGTGGGAAAAGCCTTTGACTTTATAAATTGCCTTTATTAGAATAACTAAATAACTTAATAGCTGGACAAAAGGTTTCAGGTATGCAAGTTTCATGTAACAGCCTGAAGAATGACTTGACAGTTTTTTAATATCTGAGCAAAGAAACTGCATCTTCCAAGAAGTTCAGTTAGTGGGACAAACATTACTATGAAAGTAATACCTTAAAAAGCAGCTCTTCAGAAAAAAAAATGAAATGGTATTTCTGGTGAAATGCAGATAACATTGGTAAGGATTGTCCAAAAAAGGCAATTCTATTATGTCAATTTCCTGTAGATCCTTGCCATTTTGAGAGTTTTGTTATCACGAGATAGATTTGCATCACCTGATAGATACTCAGACAACCACCACAATATGTAGTTTAAACAATGTTAACATTTAATATGTTGGAGGGGCTCTGGCTGTTCTAAAGAAGCTGTAAATACTTCAGGTAATTGAACATAAAATGTCCAAATGCAGCTTTACTTGCTTTAAAATGTAAAGATTAAGTTTTCCATTACAGGAAAAGTCAACCTTGACTTAATATTCTCTTACTGAGATC
Source organism: Calyptomena viridis (assembly GCA_013390005.1). Taxonomy (NCBI): domain Eukaryota; kingdom Metazoa; phylum Chordata; class Aves; order Passeriformes; family Eurylaimidae; genus Calyptomena; species Calyptomena viridis. Next base: position 75,127 of record WEIV01016684.1, on the reverse strand, counting down.
CAGTGCCAATATGTGTGTTGTGATTCCATGCAGGTGTTTCATTATACCAAAGGTGCTATAAAAGAGTACTTCTCTCTGCTAGGGGTGTTGGATCTTTCTCAAAGACTTTCACACAAACCTAACTCTTGGTTCAGCTCTTCAAATTAGCTGTCAAATACCTCACCTAATAAACTGAAGATTCCACAATACCCCAACCTTAAAGATGACCTGAAAGTTAAGTGCAATGGTGAAATGCTTGTTCCAAACTTGTGCTCAGTTATTTTAGCTATTACACCTAGGGATAAGGAGTTGGGCAGTGGTGAGACTCAAAGAGGAGCCCTGATGTGTTTTAATGAGCCCAGACTACTAGTATGTTTCTGCATGTGAAACTGAGCCTGACTTAAAAATCTAGCAACAGTTGTTTTGTGAAATTGGACATCTTTTGTCTGTTGAAGTAACATCTTCCATCTTCAGAAGTGACTGTGCTGAACTGCAGTGGAGTTTGCTGCTGTAGTTACTTACAGCTTTGTGCTCATCTCACTTTAATGTTTGTCGTCTTAAAGGTTAGAGCAACAAAAAGTATTTCAAGTAACAATGCCCAATACACCTGCAAGTAGTGACTTTTACTTAATAAAAGCAAAAGTGGATTTTAGTTTGGCAGTAATGTTAGGTTAATGAAAATTGCTCATCTAGAGGAATGACTGAGCATTACACTGAGCAGATGGCTGCAGAACTTTTCAGCCCTAGCAGCTTGATGACAAGATCAGGATAAGAAAAGAAAGTCACTGAGTAGAACACAGAAATTACTGTTGTATTAGTATTCTATATTATGGTTTGGATTTCAGTTGCATTAGATCTTTCTTCTGTGTAGAAGTCTGTCAAGCCAAAGAAAGGCAGAATGTGTAGCAGGCTAAAAGGCATGTCAAATTTTTCACAGTAGTAAAATTGTGAAGCAGTGTAGCAAGTAGGAACTGAGGGGATGCTCATCTATTTCCACCTCTGGAGCTCTTCTGGAGAAACCTTTTGGACTGAGGAAAGAATTGGTGTAGAAAAGTCTATTATGGAAAACTCTGTAGTATATAACCAGTCAGCTGATGAAGATTTTTTTTTTTTCACATGAACAATGTGGTTTTCCCTAGTTACAGGAGTATTTTATTAACCTAGGGTCTTTATCAAATCCAGATAAAGCATGACAGCTGTGTTTGATGTTCAAAGGCCAGTTATCTACTGAGATGATCAAATCTTTAGTGGGTCAGAGCAGTTATGCAATGGATGCCTTGCCAGCCTTTTCTGTCCAGTTTTATTCCTGCTGCAAACTCCTTGCTCGTGTTCAAACACATCTTTGTTCTAGTCCTGTTCTGGGCTAACTGAAAGAATCTCCCAAGCTTCTGAATAAAAGCTTGGGTGCTCGAGTAACAACTTGTGATGGTGGTACATCATACTTCACCCCTGTTTTAGGGATATATGCTTATGTTGTGTGTATATGCGTGGAATATAAATATATTTTTATATGTTTAGCTTGTGGGCAAGGCATGATGTTTGTTTGAAGTATCAGGCTTGTATGTATTGGCATAACCACGGGTAAGTCCCCATCTGTTTTGAGGAAGAGGACAGTAGCAGCTTGTGGTGGACTTCATGGAATCCGTGTCACACAGTCTCACTCCGTAGCCATTGTGTGCTGCAACGACAGTGGCAGCATAATTATCTTTTCTGGTTTTTTCTTGAATACATCTGGATTTACATGTACATGTGCTGTGTAGAGGAAGTCCCATGTGAGAGGAAGAGGCCTTATAGTACCTCAGGAACAAGTTGGATGAAAGACAAATTGTAGATGGGTTCGCAATATGTAGCTGAGCATCACTTAAGCAGGTTCCTGATCTACCCAGAGCAGAGGTGGCCTCAAAGAGCCCTGTGGCAACTGGAGTAATTAAATGGATGAATGTCCATATTGTTGAGTTTAAGAAATAATACTTCTAGCTGAGAGGTTGTGGCAGCAAGGTTGGTGCAATTAGCATCACAAGTGTCTGTGTCATGAGAAGACTGAGCCACATCATAGATTCTGAGCATAGGAGGTGACTCCTGCCTGGTCTCATTGGAGTGCAGGTGATGCAGCTGGGAGGTGTTTGATATAGCAGAGGGCTGTGCTGCCTTGTAGAGGGCCCTTGACAGGCTGCAAAAAAAATAGGCTGACAGGAATCCCGTGAAATTTTGACAAAGGGAAATGCCAAGTCCTGCCCCTGGGGCAGAATAACCACATGCCCTGCTGCAGACTGGGGACTGACTGACTGCAAAGTGGCTTTGTTGAAAAGAACTAGAGGTCCCCAAGATGAACATCAGCTGGCAACAGGTCCTGGTGATAAAGGCAGCCAGGACTGCCTTTAGAAGAATCCTGCCAGCAGCTCAGGGAGCTGGTTTTTCACCGCAGTTAAGCTCAGTGGAAACCACATCTGGACTGCCATCTGGTTCTTCGTTCTCCAGCAGAAGACATGGCTTAATGCTGTGGGTCCAGAAAAGGACCACAAGTCTGTTAAGCATTTGGAAATACAAGAAGAGGATGAGAGAGCTGGGATTATGTGGCCTCAGGAAGGGAAGGCTCTAAGGATCTCCCTGCAGAGTATATAAACACCTAATGGGAGGGAGAAAAGAGGATGGAGACAGACTCTTCTCCGTGGTATCTGCTGAAGTAGTAAGAAGCAACGGGCACAAACTGAAATATAGGGAATTCTCTTTAAACATAAGAAAACATTTTTTACTGTGAGTAGGGGTGTCTGAACACAGAACAAGTTGCCCAGAGAGTTGTGGTGTCTTTGTTCTTGGAGTAATCAAAACTTATGTGGACATGGCTCTGAGCAGCCTACATTAGCTTGCTTTGACCAGGGCATTGGAAGTAGATGATTGCCAGAAGTGCCTTCCAACCTCAGCAGTTCTGTTGTTTGGTGACTAGAGTAATTTTCCCTGCTGTGTTGTAGTAAAATTTAACTCTGCATAGTATGAAGGAGCAGATTTCCTGAGAATACTGTTTGGCTTCCTTTCCCAGTGACCTGTATTAGAGTTCTGGGTGTGTTGTTTTTTCTGGGACAGTATTGCAAATTCTAGATATGGAAATGCTCCCAAACTTCTACATTTGTCTAGTAACTTAGACACTATTTTTTTTTAATACTTCCTCTTAAATATATCATCTGTTGGAAGGGGAAGTGTAAACTGTCCAAATTACAGGAAATCTGTGGCAGTGATTATTGTATAATTTATGAGGCCCTTGCAACAGATCTTCATGTAGCTGGGCACTGGGATTTATGCACTGTGCCAGAGTCTGCTCAGGTGAACGCAGTAAATGTCAGCAGTCTTGATTCTGAAGCATGACTTATGTGACACTAAGCTGATTGTCCAGTGTGGGTTGTGGTCTATTATCCTGTGATGTCTAGATTTTTGCTAAGAAAAGGGGGAGGCGGGATTTTATTTGGAAAACTCTTATTTGGCTACATTTTACTGTGTATGCCTGTTAAGCTTTCCTGGAAATCGAATATAAGGGCTTTTATTCTCACTTCATTTTTCTACCCTGGGAAGTTAGAACACATCAGTCTGTTCCAGATGTGGTAAAATCTATTACCTTAGTTCAAAATTACTCCAGCAGAATGAATCCTAGCACTTGTGACTTATTAATGTAACACTGCTGCTTCTGAATTACTAATATTGTGCTGTTTACTACAGGTTTGGTTAGCGTATTTAGGCTTTTGTGCCAGCTTGAAGTATTGCTAATCCTAGAACTTGTGAAGGTACTCTTGAGAAGTTGTGAAGACTTCAGGGAACTCTTCAACTCACGTGGCTTCTTGGGAATAGATTGCATAGCTGCTTGTGTTCTGTATGGCACATAGGACAACGTCAGTGCCTGTCGATCTCTGGCAGCAGATTCCGGCAGCTGTCACTCAGGGTGGCACATCACTCTGCTTTGCTGAGGTGCTGGATGCTGTGCAGTTGCATCAGTGCTTCTGGCATCTACGGGAAGGTCTTCCGAGCATAAGCCCCGCAAGACTCGTGGAGACAATCAATACTGTTCTACGTACCCGAGCAATTAGTATTACTGTGTCTTCATGGCCTCCCTGTGCAGTCTGTCGTTAAACAGTTGCTCTGCTAAGCTCTTGCAGAACAGAGCACACACTGACATGGCTACATCGCACTGGAGGGCTGGCAAGTGAACTGATTCCAGCAGAAAGCATGAATCTCTCTTTCAAGGATTTTTCTGTAGTAGTATGCCCCACTGGGGACATTGGGATTATTGGCTTTGTAGGAGGCCCTTAGTGCAAACGCTGAATCCTTTTAATTTCTCCTGCTCGGTCTTGTGCAGTAAGGAGGGCACAGACGGGAGTTCAGCTGGGCTCTAGGTGGCTTGATTTGCTATTGCGGCATTCCTCGGTGCTGGTGGGAGAGAGGGAGAGACTGATGACTCATCAAGTCAGGTGGTTATGCCTCTGCTGTGTGTCAGAAATTTCTTTCCCCACTGCAGCAGGCTTTCTCATCCCTCTGTTTAGGGGCACTAGAAGGACAATTATTTTGTGTGTGGTGATGCCGAACTGCTGAATTCTAGCTTTTGAATTGGGCCTGTGGATTTTTGTTACTCTCTGTTTCTACAAAATAAGGTAAGAATCTGTGTTTATGTGATAAAATTATCATGGATTTCCTTCCTTGCTGTAAGAAGGCTCCTTCTAAATATCTCACCCGAGTCTTGGTTTTGAAGAGACCTTTGTGATGAGGCACTGTGTAAGATTGTGTGTCTGATCAGTTGTCTCAGCCAAAACCAAGGAACTGGGATAGATAGGTTTCTCCAGCATTAAGAGCAGGGCAGTTACATTTTTGGGGTTATTGTGTAGCCAGATTGCTGTGCTGGGCAGAAACCAAGATAGAAAGCTCAGGTTATAGGCCCTTTATTTTTTAATTGGGACTATAAAAGTAGTATAATAAATCAACTTATGGTCAGAGGAGGTTCTGCTGCAAGTAACATTTTGATTTCTGGCACTGTTAATCCGAACATGACTTCAGAGCTTAAGAACATGGTTAAAATAATTGGTGAACTGTTTTAGACAAGGAAGATTGCTGTCTATAAGCAGTGAAGGACACAAGATGCATCTTTGCTCATAAGGGAATTAAAATTAAGCTAATACTCTACGCAGGTGTGCTAATGGAGTTTTATAGGAGGGGTTTGCATATAGTGCTTAATATACACTGTTCCAAGAGGCCTCTGAAAGGCTGTAAGAGCTCAATAGATTTCTAAAATGGCCAGCTACCATTGCTTGTGGGGTAAGTACATAGTGCCTCCACACACCTGTAGTTAAGGCAACATTTTGGCCCTCACGGATTTTTCCATCTAAAATGAAAATCTGTAGTGCTAATATGCAAGCACAAGAAAATGATGTAGAGATAAATAACAGCACTTTTTTTTCCCCCCACTCATTTGTATTCTGTGTTAAACGACGTGTAGCCCCTTAAAAAAGAGATCATCTTGACTGGGTGAGGAATTCACTGCATCTTTTACACTTGGAATAGTTAATATGTGTTTAAAAATAATTGGTGCAGATGCTAGAGATCATGACAAAGACAGGGTTTGTTGGGGTGTGCTAGGTGGTCTAGTGGAGGAATCCCCTTCTCTTTTACTTGGCTTTGCCAGTAATGTGGAAGGGTAATTGTAGAAGAGAGAGGGAGCAGAGGAGCAGGAGAGGTGGGTGCTGGCTCTCAGGATGTTGTCACTTAACTGCAGAATGACTGTTCTGAGGTTCCTACTTGCCTCCCTAAAAGATGAACAGTCTCTCTTCAAGTGGGCTTTGGTTATGAAGAAAAGTTAATTTAAATTGGAACTGGCCAGTGTTCTTCCTGCCTTTGTAACTTGACTCTTTCATATGGGACCCTGTCTAATTGCCAGGCAGCACCACTAATTCACCTACGAGAATTTGGTTTAACTCTTTATTGGGCTTCTATATAGGATTTTGGTAGTGGGACTTTAGAGATTGCTCTGTATGGTACGTTGAAGTAAATGTTTTAAGTAGATTTGTAAGAGCACCTGCCTTTGTCAGTATGAATAGTAATTGTGCTTGAGTTTTGCAGTGTCTTAGTTGTTAGAAGTGAAAAAAGATGAGATAGTTACGTTAGTCTGATCAGAACCAGCTCTTACCAGCTGCTCAGGAGCTGCAGATTGCTTCCCCTCTGCCATTTGTCAGAGGCTTTTGAGAAAAAAGCAGTGAAATTAAAATTGTCTTTTTGGCCTAAACAACAGGTAGCATGAAAGATAAATTATGGATATGGAGAATAGAGGGATCTAACAGGTACCTGACTTAGTCTTTGGTCTCCAGACCTGTTCACAGGTCTGTTCCAGGCTGGTGGTGACTGAGTCATGATCAACTGTTGGGGTGGCTGATGTGAAATAAATCAAAGGCAGCCATGATACACAATCCACTCCAGAGGGACACGGAGCCTGGAAGAAGCTATTCCTTCAGGATGAATAGGGGATTGGAATCATGGGAGATCCTTTTCTTATGCACAGAGCCACCGACTTAAAAGATTTAGATTGGTAAAAAGGCTGTGAGGCAGAGGACTTGTAGGAATTGTATTAAAAAAGCTGGAAAACAGTTGTAAGATTTTTAAAAATAGTGGATGCCAGCTACTGCTCTTGAAAAGCAGGCAGAAAAATGTCCTTTAATGGTGGTGGAAGGAGTGACAACGTAATTGTCATGCTTGTTGTATACGGGGCAGGTTTTTCAGCCTAAATATGACTTTGTATTTGCTGCCTTGAAGAAGATGCTGGATTAGATCTCCCAAAGACTCTGAGTATTAAGAGGTGCCTTGACACAGTTCACATCACTGAACCATGGGCTGGATAGGGCCTGTTGATTAGCAGAGAACATTGTGTGCTCAGGCTGCCGTAGCACACCTTTCACCAAGGCCGTGTCCCAAGTGTGTCAATGACTGTAGAAATGGGAAGAGAGTGGCCTTACAGTTCTCTGACACTAATCAGTTTCCAAGGTAACACACAGCATGATAAGGGCTCACAAGGCAAACTCATTAAATACTCTTATCCACAGCAGAAGCAGGACAGCCCAACTGTCGATCAGGACAAACATGGATGGAGGAAGTCTGTTTATGAAATAGCATTTGCTGTGCCAGTTGTTTAGAGTCTCCAGTTACTGGCAAGAGATGACGGCCTGTTCTTTAAGTGTTGCAAGTTGGGGATTTAGGCCATTATTCAGCACAATTCTTCTGTGATGCTCCCTGGGTTTCAGTGAGAGTGAAGACTGTAATACATAGCTGTGAGGCACATAAAAAGGACTCTCATGTTTCTGTGTGCTGGTACTTGTGGAAATGTATGTTTCTTCCTCTGAATGCTCTGATTCAGCAGATTAAGATATCAAGAACAGAATTTTCACAATTAATATTCGTAATATTGCTTTTTGGAGACTGGTGGCAGTAAAGTAGACCTAGAACATTCTCTTGCTCATTCAGAATCATGAAAAACTCCATACTTTGAAGGAAGGGAGATGAGATGTGGAAGACGAGATTTTCCGTTGTTTAAATATCCTATTACCAAGCTTAGAAACAGTGCAACAATGTTAGGGCATTTTTAGAGTGCAGCTCTTTCATTCAATAGCATGTTACAGAATGATGTTCTACCCCTGTGTTTCTGCAGTAAGGAATCTTGGTTCTACTCTTCGTTTAAATTAGTTACTTTTTAACTTTTTACAGCTTTAAAATCAGTGTTATTAAGATGCGTCAGGCTGTGAGTTCAGAATTCTTTCAAAATGGAAACAAGGAGAGAGCAAAGGGGAAGAAGAGGAGGAACACAGTATGTGTGTCTTCTCCAGGACTGATTCATATTTTTATCTTCTGTGCAGTTGAACAGGCAAAATGGACTTCTCCAAGCTCCCCAAAATCCGTGATGAGGACAGAGAGGCTTTTGTTGGCTATGTTCATGGAGTCTCAGGACCTGGTATGTATTATTTTGTAAAGGAAATCATCACGGGTTTTGTTTCATCTAGTGTCTTGTAAATATTGTTCACTTAAGTATAGTAGAGGTCTGGCTGGTGCTTTTTATCTGTTTTTTTGTAGGGGCAGGACTTTAATAAGGATCACTGACTTATAGTCTGATAAAATGTTAAGAAATATGGTAACAAGATGTTACTATTAGTCTTTTTTTTAAATGTACTGAGCAGGAACAGGCAGTTGAATAATAACAACAATAATGTTATAAAATGTAAGCTTTCTGTATGAGATAAAAGCACTTGGTCAGAATCTGCAGGCCCTTTGTATTAAGCTTCTATAAAAGGGTGTGAGATGTATATAGTCCCTTCTCACTAAAATGCACTTTGCCCCTGTGCTTTCTGGAATATTTAGCCCTTGTCAGTGTTCTGTGTTACTTGTGTCTTGTTTTGTGTTACTGCATCGTGGGCTGGAGGAGGTCAGCAAGGAGCTGCAGGAGTCAGGGAAGGTGACAGAGTGTGGTGGTCCTGCAGCTGGGAGGAGGAGGACTCTCTCAGTTTAAATTCTTTCTTTAGGGTCTGATGGTAACAACTTTTGAATACATGCAGACTCTACCAGATTTTCTGCTCCGCCCTGCATTCTCTTCAAGAGGTGGAGGAAAGAATGAGAATGTGAGAACAACAGAATAGCAAGTGTTTTTGTTAGTGCTGCAGATTATTTGATGAATAAGAAGCTCCCTTGGCTTGTATCTACCTAAATAGACACAGGGTCTTTAACTGCTGATTCCTTAACTGCAGAAGTGAGACTTAAACAATTTTAAACTGATACAGCTTTCTTTCCCAAGAAGTGGAAAATGTATTTTTGTGTAAATATGTGAATCCTGTTTGCATTACTGAGATAACAGTATACAAGACATAATAAATTTTGTTCTAAAGCAGCTAGGCCCTCATGTATGACTGCTGAAATTTAATTCAAGGCAGAAGGAAGTTTCAGGCCCAAAATGTGCTGTAAAACAGTCTTCATCTTTTGCAAGTGTCCTAAGGTAGACATCACTTTTCTACAAAATAAAAAATAGTGTTTTCTTAAAAGCTTTGTAGGCATCTGCCTTTAGCAGGTGCCTTGGCTTAATCTATCTGTGAAAATAGTTTATGCCAGCATCCAGATGCTACCAAGGAAACAGAACATGGAGTGACTTGAAAATGCTGGTCCCCAACCCAAGGTTTATGTAACTACCAGGTATCAGACAAGTTTTGCCATTTTCTTGTGTGTTTTAATTTAGCCAAATGGGAATGCGGCCCAGCTCACTGCAAGGGAGAAGTGCCTTTGTAACTTGTCAGAGTTCACTGCATCTCAAAATTTCTCAACATTTGCCATCTGTCAAGACAGATAAAAGGGATTATGGCGTGAGTTGTCTGTGAGCTACTACATTCTGATAGTGTCTTCTCACCGTGCTTAGAGGACATTGTGGGAAGTGCAGGACAACTTACCTTTTGACTTCTAAACTAGGAATACCAGGAGCTGTGGCAGCCTTTTGCAAAATGAAAAATGTGTTTCTGATTTGGGTGAATATCAGGTTTACGCTGTGCAGTTCTTACTTACTCATCAGAAGTTAGTTTCCTGAATTACAGCAAAGGTACTCACCTGTGTGTCTGTCTTTTACAGTGGTCACAGCGTGTAACATGGCAGGGGCTGCGATGTACGAGCTGGTACGAGTAGGACACAGTGAACTGGTGGGGGAGATTATCCGGCTGGAAGGTGATCTGGCAACTGTGCAGGTGTATGAAGAAACATGTATCCTTGTCACTGATCCCTCTGGGTGTGCCAGACTGCACAGTTCAGAATGGTCATTAGGGTGAATGAAGAGTGTGGAAAAAAGCTCGCTGGGGAAGTTTTTTGACAAATGTCAGCTGTAAGTGGCAAAACTACCAAGCAGTATTTGTTGCATTTTTTCTTTGCTTTTGATACCTATGCTTGTATAACACTTAAATAAGAAATGTAAAGTGCACAGGCTGCCTTATTCAGGGCAGAGTATTTTGCCAGGCATAACAGATTACATTTTGCTTCTCCAGTGTACTTATCTTGGTCCAGCTATGATGCAGCATATATTCTAAAATCTAGGCAACTTAAAATATATTTTCTATTGCATATATATGAGAATGTCACAAAAGAAGTCATAAAACTTCAAGCCAGGCTTCTTCTTCCCCCACAAGTTGGCTCTGTATATCTCTAGAGGCTAGGAAAAAGACTGTGCTGACTCCCAAAGCTTAATTCTCATTGGTAAATTCATTGGTAAACTGGTGACTAGCTCTTATCATTCTAGATGATATCATCGTTATAATATCTATTAGCCTTTCATCAGTACATGGAACAAGTTTGGGTATAATTTACTCTTAGGTTCCTGATGGAAGAGCTCTGTCACAGGGCTCTCTGAAGTCAACTTGCATTTAATCTCTTGAGTCTCGTATAGGTTTTAGAGGTTGCTTTCGAGTTATCACAGGACCTTTTGCCAAGTTGATGTCCCTTTGCAGAGAAAAGTCCTTTGTGCATCTTGGAGCTTAGATAGTACACAGACCTGACAGCCTGATACCAGAGGAGGGCAATAATGCTGGTCTTGGGCAAACCCCCTTTAAAATTAGGCTGCTGTCAAACAGGCTGTGCAAGGCTCAAGGTCAAATCAATTATGCTCTCTAAACAAATTCTGAAAAATTACACGTGTCATAACATTATCTGACTAATGTGTTTTCTAGGTTTGAAGATGTAAGAAATGTCTGATGTTTTGTCATCCAGTGAACTCATCCATATAGTTGACCTGAACAAATGATTGTAAAGCAGAGTATTTTTCACTACTTTGCCTCTCTGGAGGGTGATGAACTTTGTTGCTTTAGCAAATTCAGAGTTTACTATAAAGCCTACATGCTTCTCAAATGATGAGGTGTAACACAGTAATAGTATTACCTTAAAGCCAGAAAAGGGGTTTGAGAGTATGATGTGAACGTGATGCCTTCTGCCATTTTTGTTTCCCGTGCTCTGGATGAACTTTTCCTCAACAAATCTTTAGCTGGTGTCTCTGTAGGAGATCCTGTGCTCCGTACTGGGAAGCCCCTGTCTGTGGAACTAGGGCCTGGCATTATGGGGGCTATTTTTGACGGTATACAGAGACCTCTGTCAGACATCAGCACTCTGACAAAAAGCATCTATATCCCTAGAGGTGTCAACGTGTCAGCTTTGAGCAGAGATGTCAAATGGGACTTCACACCTTCCAAAAGTCTGCGGGTAGGTTCTGACAAGCCTGTCTTCCCCTCTTGCTCCTCTACCCCCAGAGCTTAGGGCTGGAGCAGTGTGCCAAGGCTGTGACTTCTGGGAGGTATGGTTAATGCTGCATTTGTTTGCAAATGGGGGTGCTAGGAGGTGGTAAGGACGTATGAGTCTGCATGGGGATCACCAGAAGTTACTTAATGTGACTTACTGTGTGTTGCTGCTGCATATGAGAAATTTACAACACTTTAATGTATTTGCCAAACTAAAGAAGCTTGTGGAATTGCAGGGAGCATTAGCAGGAGCAGGTGTTACCTGAGCAAAAAGACTAACTGCAGCACACATTCACAAATGGTGAAGATAGACATAGAGCTGGAAAATGCCATGACTTTAGCCCTTGGCGGCATCTTTTTTCCAACTGTGCAGGTTACCATATGCTATCCCTTCTCTGCTTAGCACAGAAAATTGGGAGGTAAAAAAAAGAAAGGAGGAAAACTCCTTGCATCTGTCAGTAATTGCTACTGTCTGAGCCTTGAAAGGTGCTTGAGCACAGATAGTGTTGCTAGCAGTGTGCTTTTAGAGTAATGAGTTATGTAAATGGACTGCTGTGCTGTAACAATGTGTTTATAAAGGGGGTAATCACAGTGCTAGCCTTAATAGCTATAGTATGTTTTACACGTCTTTGTCAAGATTCTGTTTTGAAACTTATGACTAATAGACCTGTTCTGATTTTAGGTTGGCAGCCACATCACTGGTGGAGATATTTATGGTGTGGTGAATGAAAACTCCCTGATCAAACACAAAATCATGCTGCCCCCACGGAATAGGGGTACAGTTACATATATTGCTCCTCCAGGAAACTATGACACTTCAGTAAGTCTCCCAAACAGCAGTTGCTGGTATATTGCATGTCTCTTTTATAAGGTGGTTGTATTCTTTCTGTTCTGCATGAGGCCAACTAGAAAGTGTTTCATGCAACAAGGTGTCTGAGTTAATGAGCACTTCTGCTACCCTGCCTGCAGGGATTGCGTGATTAACTTCTGTACTAACTTCCTATGCTTATGGCTTCCCAATGGCACTTCAGTATGCCATGTTTGCTGACCTCTGTGGGCATCTACAGTATCTTATGATTATCCAAAATGCAGTTGCTATTCAAAAGCATATTTTTAATGTATGCTGCATCTTGCACTGTTTTCCCCCAGGGGTATTGTAAATATGGGAAAGAGCCTTCCCTTGGGAAGGGATGATGGTGTGTTCAGGTTCCAAAAGATCAAAGACATAGCTGTGTGGAGTAGTTGAGATGAGAGTTTGTGTGCTGGTCCAGCATTCAGCTGTTTGCGGACTCCAGATGTCTGGTGTTCTCTTAGGACGTTGTCTTAGAGCTGGAATTTGAAGGTGTGAAGGAGAAGTTCACTATGGTCCAGGTCTGGCCTGTACGTCAAGTCCGTCCTGTTACTGAGAAGTTACCAGCCAATCACCCTTTATTAACAGGCCAGCGGGTCCTGGACGCCCTCTTCCCGTGAGTACTACCTTCTATTTTCTACTATGTAAGAAATCTCTCTCTTAGGGGGAAGCAGAGGCAGGAGGCCTTAGAGCCTCAGGTTTTTTTAAGGGCAAACACACCAAGTTTGCTGTGTGTCACAGCAAAATCTTAAAAAAAATTGAGCTGAATATTTCATGTTTCTGTGTTTGGCACGCACTAGTGGGAAAAAAGGAAGATTAACAAAATAGTTCTAGTTCATTAATCTATTAAAAAATGGATGTGAATAAACTTAATCATGTCAAATATGCAGAGAGGCTAGAACTTTCGAGCTTGAAATCTGTTTGAATGCATGAGTAGGATCTCTTTCCGCGTTGTGGAGGATGTGTAGCTCCCAATGATCTTGAGGTTGTCACTTATGAAAAGCATCGCATTTAAGTGTAACACAAAATGCTCACTTAAGCAGCTAACTTCTAAGATGCTGAATCTCGTTATTTTGGTCCTAAAATATTGTGCTGCTTGTTCTTATAATGCACACCTAAGTATATTTGTTCTTAGCATTTGCATTCCATTGCTGCTTCCAGCTGTGAAAACTGCTGTGTTTCAAGCCCAAAAGTCAAGTTGTACCACCAATAAATCACATGCTTCAAGGACAGTAGAAGAAAAGGATGGTTTATTCCCTCAATTTTTTGCTTTAGTGAAATACCTGAGTGTCACTCTTGTCACTCTGCTTTTAATTGGGGAGTTCTATTGGAAAACAAATTCTAAGATGGAAGAGAGCTGGTTTTGAGTTCCTTGCAAATCAGAGTCCTTTTTCTTTACTCAGGTGTGTACAAGGGGGTACCACAGCAATTCCTGGGGCATTTGGTTGTGGAAAGACTGTGATTTCACAGTCTCTCTCAAAGTACTCCAACAGTGACGTCATCATTTATGTAGGCTGTGGAGAACGAGGCAATGAGATGTCGGAAGTACTGAGGGATTTCCCCGAGGTTAGTATGGCAATTTAATGGAGAGTAAACCTTCCTATTGTATTGGTATTGTAGCTGAATAAAATATCATATTGGTGAAGTGACTTGAAAAAGATCATCTTGCCTGGCTTTGAACTTCTGGTAAAATCCCTTCTGGCTTGTTCAAGAATGATTTCAGTGGCCCCTCAATAAACATCTGGACTAGTTTTTGGGTGTGCCTTCTAACTTGTTTAAGATAAACCAGAATGAGTGCCAGAATGTAATTTGGCACAGTTGTAAGCACCTTACCTTTCACTGCTCATGTCTGTAACTTGACCATGCATACCAAATGCAGCATCTGTATTTACGAGGTGCAGGGTGATGATACCAGATATTAGTTTAACGTGTTAGGCTTTGGAATACCTTCTGAAGGAAATAGAAAATGCCTGGTTTAAAAAAAAACCAAACAACAAGCAAGAGGTTTACCAATCCTTCTACCTGTTACTATGTTTTAGTGAATTTGTTGTGTCACAGTCCTTTATAAAATAGGAGAGAAACCAGAGAGTGTGAAATGTCAGGCTGAAATTTCACTGTCAGAAATAAGGGATAGAAGGCTTGAGTGGGCTGATTGATTACAAGGTGGGAAAGTCAAGATAAAATGGCTTTGAAGAAAGTAAATCCCTGAATATTTGTAAGTGAAATTCTATACAAATGTCAGGATATGCATTCTGTTGTTCAGGTGCTTGTGAGGCTTTGCTGGGTTTATAAATGTGGTGTTATGTCCAGTTGTCAAGGACTTAACTTGGCTTGTTGTAGATGTGGAAACAAGGATCTCTGATTCCTAACGGACTTAGGACAGGAAGCTGAGATTTTTTGGCTCTTTCAGCCTAGTAAGCTGAGAGAGGATCGTGTACTTCCTCATGCAGTGGATTTGTCATTACTTATTTGAATGGGATCAACAGGGGTTTGGCAGTTGCAGAAGATGAGATGAGGCTGAGGCATGTATATTAAAGAGTTAAGCTGTGTGCAGTCTGAAAGACAAACCAACATATCCTGAAATTTTGAATTTAGTCTCCGCTCATGATAGAATAGCAGTGAGGAGAGTATCCTGATACAAGGTGAGTAACACAATGAGCCTCAGGAAGCAACAAAAAATTAACAAAAAAAAAAGCTGATGTCACACTTTTGTGTTTTTTTTTTTTTTTTTTCATTTCTTGCATTTTAGTTAACCATGGAAGTTGATGGGAAGGTAGAGAGCATCATGAAGAGAACGGCTCTGGTAGCAAATACTTCCAACATGCCTGTGGCTGCCAGAGAAGCCTCTATCTACACTGGTAAGATTTACAGGAGGAAGAAAAAGGCTCTGTGTGTAGAGCAAGCCATCACGTGCTAGTATTTTCAGTTCCCAAGATGGCCAGTACCAAGAAACCTGCTTAGTTTCAGAAGTGACCCTTTCAGACCTTGCCTGCACCAAGTCTTATTATCTTAATTGAATCTGGCTTGCTTGCATATCATTACAATTTCCAAATATCAAGTAAATTTTGTTTATAAGGTGAACTTACTGCAGCAGCTCTCATAGTTTTTCTCATGTGTTAGTTCTGTAACCTTTTGTGACTAGCTTTTTGCTGACAAGTATAGCCGCTTAAGGGGCAGGAATAGTACTTCCTGAGTTGACAAGTTAATTGTCTTTTCTTTGCAGTCTCTTAGAGGTTTTTTTAAATTCTTTTATATGAACAGTTTTCAGATGATTAAGATAAAACATGATCTTTTCTCACTATTGTATTCTGATAGTTTGAAAGGGAAGTAGACATATTACAGGATGAAGAGTCTTTGTTCATGGTTTCATTGAGGTAAAGAGTAGCATCAGTGCCATTGCACTGTCTCTTCAAAGAAATACATGGAAATGTAAGATGAGCCAGTGGTTCACAAACAAAAATGGGGAGAGTGAGGAAAAAATAAACAGCAACAACAAAAAAAAGACAGCAGTGACATAATCAAGTGGGAAGAAAGAATAACTTCCATTGTCTGTTTCCATCAAAATATAAATTCAAATAATTTGGCTTATTTACATACCACATACAAGCATAGAATTCCTTTCTGAACTGTGTCCTGAAGCACGCTGTTGTCTTTGTTACAGGGATCACCCTATCTGAGTATTTCCGGGATATGGGCTACCATGTCAGCATGATGGCAGACTCTACTTCCCGGTGGGCTGAGGCCCTCAGAGAGATTTCAGGGCGACTGGCTGAAATGCCAGCTGGTGAGCAGTCTCTTTTTGATCTAGTCTTGTAAATGCAATCCTTTAAACTCTGAGCCTTTGACTCCATTCCCGTGTGTTGGTGTTTGCAGACAGTGGTTATCCAGCCTACCTTGGTGCCCGTCTGGCCTCGTTCTATGAGCGAGCTGGCAGAGTGAAGTGTCTGGGAAATCCTGAAAGGGAAGGCAGTGTCAGCATTGTTGGAGCGTGAGTGTTGCCTTTGTGTTGGCTCAAGTTCTTTGTGTTTTCGTATGTTTTTGTATGTCAGAGTACCTATTTTTCAGACAGAAAGATCTTGTTGCTCTGTGCAGATCAACTTAAAAATATGGGAGTGAGTAGGTAGATACTTGGTCTCTGTTCACCCAGAACTGCAGTTAAATTGTGCGTGGGGGCAGAAAGAATGAATGTGGACAGTTAGTTCTTTGAGGTGAAGAATCACAGTCACTTGCAGCAGTCAGAGCAAATGGCTCAGGGAAGAATGTCATTGGAGCTGTCTTTGAAAAGAATGTCAAACCATACTCAGAGCAGGAAAGAAGGGGCAGTTGGAGCAGCAATGTGTGCACTTGGGAGCATAATGAATCATGATACTTTTGCTCAAATAGAGTAGAATTACATGGCTGTGATGGGCTGTGAAAAGCATTTGGTCCCCAGGCATTCTCCTAGGTGATACTGGTTTGTATCACCAAAGTGAATTTCCCACATGTTTTCAGGAGAGCCTCTGGAAGAACACCTAGAGTCCATTCTTTGCTCTGCTTAGTTCTGCTCTCCACAGCATATGTACACAAGGGCGTTGTGCTTTTGAGATTGGAAGAATTTTTTTTTATTTCTGGGAAGGCATATATCAGATTGTCAAGCACAAATGAAGTTGAAGTAGTTATAGGTGAATGTCTGAAATAATTTCAAATTGGGATATTGTTTTCTGTAAAATCATCACTGCACTGTGTTTCATTATGTTCTATCAGCACATTTGCTGAATCTGTTGCAATCGAGACAGGTTTGAAAATCCAAGCTGGAGTTGCTACCTGGAGATAAAGTGACTGAAATCACACCTTGATACTCCTTACATCAGTCACTGATGTAACTATATTTCATGCTATGCTTGGTATTACACCTGTGTGGGTATGCATCAAACAATTTCTGTAAACACTTTGTTACTTGAAATCATGTTGACTTTTCTGGTTTCTCTGATCACTGAGCTGTGTAGTCATGTGTTCAGTACTTCAGTTTGAATTGTGAAAGGAACTCTGACTTTTCCTTATCTCTTCCTGCTCAGTGTCTCTCCCCCAGGAGGTGACTTCTCCGATCCTGTCACATCTGCTACACTGGGTATTGTTCAGGTATGTTCCAGAACACTGCAGCCTTTCTGTCCACTTTGTTAGACTCAAAATGGTTGTGCTTCAGGACATTTGTGCCAGGGGCTGGGGTGAGAGAGCTTTGATTTGGCACAGGCAGCTTTGTAGGGTGTGATGTAAGGATAGTGATTTTTGAATATGGCTTTTGAGTATTTAGCAACTATGCCTTATATAATCATAGAATCTTAAAGTTAGCATCATGAGATTTTGCTAAGGCTCACTTGGGGTGTGCTGGACTTCATAGCTTTGAATGTTTTTGCCTAGGGTCATGCTTGACTTAGAGATAAATGAGAATTAGAAGATTAGCAGAGAGCTGAGCTGTGCACCTGCAGAAAGTATTCTAAGATACCTAGGCACCCCAGAATACTCAATCAGTAGAAAAGAATTAACTAAGAAGGCTGATTCAATAGGGAGTTGTTTTAGCTAAGGAATAAGGTAGATGATCTTTGGCTAAAGATGTTATGTTTTAGGAGGTAGTTAAATAAGGTAAGGAGTCAAAGGTTAATGAAACTGGGATGTGCTTATGTTGGGATTTGCCAACATGGAAAGGTCAGCCAAAGTCATGGTTGAAAGAAAATTTGAAATGGCAGCATTGATCCATGAATGAGACAGTAGGAGAAACTTGAGAATACCTGGATGGTGTAGGTGGAGGGGCTGGATTGGTTGGGAGATGTTGCTGAGTTCCTTGTTCAAAATTGTATAAATATCCTGTTTTGAGATTAATTCCTTGAGCTCAAGGAAAGATTCAGTTATGGTGAATAATTCCCAGTAGCTCCCGACATGGTTAATAAGCAGAATGTTCCATCTAACAGCTCTTTGTTGTTGGGTGTGATTTCTTGATCTTTGATTCAGGGTGCTTTGAAAAATGTTCTAGCAGGTGACCATAAAGATGAAAAATGTTCTAGCAGGTGACCATCATAAGATAGTTTATGAACTGATGTGTTTGAGATGCCTTTGGAAGAGGGAGTGGAGGTAGCAATTCCTTCCAAAACTCAGGAGTATGCATGTGCTTCCTGATTGCTGCCCATTGAGCTGCACTTCAAATGTGTCTGCTCTCAGCTGAGATGGAAAGCAAACCAGTCTTAATACAGGTGCATTGAAACCATAAAAAAATCCTGAGAGAAGCTGACTGGGAGATGTCTTCCAACTATTTGCAGTCCTGTTTTGAGAAAGGCACTTGCATCTAAAGGTCTCCTCTTTACTTACACTCCAGTATTGACAGTGTTTTTGTTACAGCTGACTGCTCACTCACAAGCAGTCTCAAGATGAGTAAGTCTGAACTTGATGCGATGCCTGGTTTGGTTCTTGGTCTTGCTAGCTCAGTCAATCCAGGAAAGCAGCATCGAGGGGTAAAGGGTTGCACGGAGACTCTCGTGCTGGACGTATATGGTTTATTGATCCTCTGTTGCTGTGAGGCTCCAGAGAAGGTCCAATCCCATGGGATCTCTCTCAACTTCCTGTGTGCACGGGTTTATAAGGGGTCCAGGATTCTGGGAGGGAATTAGGGAATGGCCAATGAGAAGGGGAGATGGGAGTGGTTTAGGGAGGGATAGGAGTGGTTTGAGTCCATATGTGGGGATAGTGGGGGAGGAATGAGGGTAGGGTTACACTGGAGAGGGGATACAGTCCAAAGCTAGGTTTTACAGAACCACATATTAAAACATAGAAACAGATAAACAGAACACATTACTACATGAACTCAGCTTAAAAAATGCATTGTTTTTTGAGGAGTGTATTTGAAAGTCACTGATACAATTTAATTAACATAAGGAAGGTTTGCTTTCTCTCTTGGGCTTTCATTTGTGATAGCTTCTGCCACACTGTGTTTGCTCAGACTTGTTTTCTGTATTGTTTTGTCGTTTTTTTTAAATTGCCTTTAATGACTTTGGTTCACTTTTGGTTTGGAATGCTGGATGATCTTTCTGGCTTCTGACAGGTTTTCTGGGGCCTGGATAAGAAGCTGGCACAACGTAAACACTTCCCATCCGTGAACTGGCTGATCAGTTACAGCAAATACACACGTGCCCTGGACGAGTACTATGACAAGCATTTTACAGAGTTTGTCCCTCTCAGGACAAAGGCCAAAGAGATCCTTCAGGAGGAGGAGGACCTCGCAGAGATTGTGCAGCTTGTGGGGAAGGTGAGTAGCCAGTGTGAGGAAGTGGTGTCAATGAGCCACCATCCATTTCCTTACAGCTAGTACAGGCTTTTGACCATGTCTTAGACCAGACCTGATGGATACTGCGTTTTCTAAAAAAAAAAATCACTGGGAGAGGTCTCTCTCCTGCCTCAAACTGTATTTTATTACAACTTTCTTACATGTTGTTTGACTTTTAATGAGACATACTTTCTTAGATTTGCCAAAACTTGGCTTGACACTAATTTTGTTATGTAAATTCTCATGTAAATTTTCTTGTTTCAGTGTTCTAGTGTTGCTGAAATGCCCTTTACTGCAACTTACAGTAGTACTCCATTGGAAGGAGTCTTTGTAAGAGAAATGATGCAAACTGATCTTTAGTGTTGAAGTCATCTGAAGGGTTACAGCTTATTAGAAGCCGTGTTGCCAGCTGCAGAACAGAGTTGTTGACGCTTACAAGTTGGCCTATGGAAACAAAAGTGAAGTCTGCCTTTTCTAAAAAGTGGTGATTATCTGGTTTTTCTTTGGAAACCTATGAAAAGTGGCTCCGTTTTGCAGGGATTCTTTAATTTCCTTTATTTACTTCAGTGTTTTGGAGAGAAAGCTACACTTGGCCAGGAAAATTTCTATTGAAAGCGCTCAGAAGGGACTCACTGAAAACTGTTTCTGCTCAGCACTGTAAATATAATTGACAGGTGCCTGGCAGATACTTGACAGTAGTTTAATCCCATGATGTTCAAACGAGCTATGCTGATTTAAAAAGTGGTGGTAGTGTGTAGTAACATGTATTAACTACAGTTATTTGGAGAAAGTTTGCTCCTCATTCTCTACTCACTGATATTCATAGCCCAACCAAGATGAGGCCTTTCACCAGATCTTGACTGGTAGAGCTCTTTTCTCTAGATGTGTCTTTGAGAAAAAGGAAATAGGGTCATAGAGGCCTTCTGCAGTTTTCCATTTACAAAACCATGTTCTAAAAGACCAGTTTACAGAGCAGGGCAGAATTGGTTCTTTGGTGTGGAAGGGAAATTGAAAAGCCAGTGCTTGTGACTAGGGATTATTCCCATGATAGGAATACTGAACTAGTGATTTTGTCCTCCGAGATGTTATCCTTGACAGTTTCCTTCAGTCTGGGCTTGGCCAACAACTGCAACAAACCTTTAGAAAGGGGGAATTGTGGAAAAACAGTCAGATACTTTTTTTTTTTTTTCTTTTTTATCTCGGAATTTTATTAGTCTCCTCATGAAAGAAGGTGCAGACTTGCTGTCCGGAAAGCAAACTCAATCAGCCCTGTTTAGCAAAAGGGTGTTGAAGGTGGAGAAGAGTGACCTGTGGTGCCAAAAGCAGCAGTGTGCAGCAGGGTTGTGGCTGTCCTGTGTTGTGTGACAGGCATTGTCATCAACTCCTTTCCTTTCCTTAATGCCAGACAGCAAAAGACCATTGGTGACTGTCTAGGCTAGTACCAAATCCTTAAGACTACTTCTTGATCTAACATGCTGAGATCTAGTTTTTCTTCTATAAGGATTGAGGAAGGTAAGAGTGAATTTCTCTGTTGACATAGGAAGGTAATGTTTCAACATATCTCGTAGCAAAGTCATGTGTGCTTTCTGTGTCTGGTGGCTTTTCCATTATCTTAAAAGAAACTTCCTTTCCATTGTTTCTCATCAGATAGACTTAAAGCAGACTTACTGACTGTTTGGCCCATCTTAATTTGGCAATCAGTTAAATTGGTTGTCCTGTAGTAGGGAGTGAGAAATATCCAAAAGACACAGTTCTGCTTGACACCTTCTGAAGAGGGTGGAAAGAAAATGGGTACTGAAAGATAGCTGTTCTTGGCCAGGACATACTGTGTCCTTGTGGACTTGGGTACTAAACTAACTGTTTACCTTACTTTTCTAGGCTTCCTTGGCAGAAACGGATAAAATTACCTTGGAGGTTGCCAAGCTGATAAAAGATGACTTTTTGCAACAGAATGGTTATACGCCTTATGACAGGTGAGATCTGACTGGCCACTCTGCCCTCTTGGTCCTGTACATTCTGGATTTATACAGTTATTTTACTTGGAAGTTGAGCAGTGCAGAAATTAATGTTACTCTCCATAAAGAAATGGAAAAACTGTGCTTAGGTAGGCCATCAAACAGTGCATTCACATTGTCTTGCCCAAGGCATGCAGACTTCTCAATGCAGTCACCCTTTGGGGTTCTCAGCTCCTCATCTATTGTTCAGTTAGCCAATGTTTCTGCAGTAGCATAACCTTCTGAGGAGGAGGGGATTGCTTTATTTTCACAGACAACATCCAAAGTCATCCTGTTTATTCCATCAATGCACAGGGAACTGCAAGAATCTGCTTTCAGTTCCTACTGTATAATTCTTAAGTTTGAGCCATCAAAAAAATCTTACTCTATCTTTTTCCTTAATGCAGTGCTTATTATCCCAGTCGCTTTGCCTCTTTCCATGCGATCCTGTTTTAACAGCCTTACAAGGGGTCTTTCTGTATTTCATATCACTCCCTAGCCCAGGCACATCTGGAAGTCCTAAAATGTAGACATACATCATTTTGTTATGGTGTGTGCCTTTGATCAGGTTACTAGGGCAGGTATTCGTGTTTGCAATAGGGAAGCACAGGAAGTAGCACATTAATAATAATGAGCTGCCTTTTGTGGCAATAATCTAATCATTGAAAACACAGCTTTTTGTGTGTGGAGTGCTCTCGTCATAGAAATACTCCCTTTTCTGTGAGCAAAGAAATTTGCAGAGCTATCAGGTTATCCCAGGCTGCTAGGATAGCCTGCTCCCTTGATGGACAAGACAGGAAGGACGGATTCTGATGGCTGCTCAGTTGTTTGCTTTTCTATGTTAGCACTGGCACTGACTGAAATGTGACTTGTAGAGCAATAGTTCCTGTTCTCTCCTGTTTTGCCCGGTGTTTGGGTGCTGCTTCAGAAACCTCACTTCAGGATGACTGGCCTTGGCCTATGATTCACTTGTTTAAAAATGTGGTAACTCTAGGAATCAGCCCCTCTCCTTTGACAGTATGTATTAAAAATACCAGGAGTAAAGCAGGCTAGTACTTTGTATCAGGTGAGAATCCAGAGGAGCAAAGGCTAGTCCTCTTAACTGTTCCAAGATGCCTGATGGGTCCTCTTCTTTTCCTTCAGGTTCTGCCCTTTCTACAAAACAGTGGGAATGCTTTCCAATATGATTGCATTTTATGACATGGCACGCCGTGCTGTGGAAACCACAGCTCAGAGTGACAATAAGATCACGTGGTCCATCATCCGAGAGAACATGAGTGAAATCCTCTACAGACTTACCTCCATGAAGTTCAAGGTATGTTTGTAAGGAAGTGGGCTGCCCTGTTTTCTGTGAGCTTCAAGCACCTTTGAAAGGCAACTCACTGGTGATGATATCAAAGGCCTTAGGTAAGGGTCTATGAACAGAGACTCTTTGCCATCATTTTGAATAGGCTGAAAAATTTTTTGTGAGTACAGGAACAGTAGAGTCACTTCAGTAGCCATTGTTTTAGGGTACAGCTTTCCTAACTCATCCAGAGCATGCTGGTGTAACAGTTACTGGTAAGACAACAGTAACATGTGATACTGGCTGACATCAAAATAGGTAAGGAATATCCTCTATGAAATATAATGCTTACTCTGTTATAACTCATATAAGTCGATATTGCAAATATTTCAAGAACAAGTACCATAGGATAAAATTATGTTTAGAATTAAGTGTTCTGGCATGCCAGTATATTCTGTTTCTGCAGGGTATAATGGCTTTTTTCTGCAGTAAGGAGATCCCTGGTATATAATCTCAAAGCATCAAGAACATAACAAGATCCACTTGGGGACATGAGCTTCTTTGAGAGCTGGTTATGTAGAGATAGGGGAATTAAAATGCTCTCTCCAAACTCTGGCTGTCAGCAGCCATCTGGTGTACAGCAGAGCAGTGGACAGCATGGCTGAAAAAGGGAATCCAGAGGGTGAATATATGTTAAGTGGAGCTGGCCCTCTAATAGTTATGAAAGGAGAATTGTATCCCTGGATAAGTCTAAAAGGTGTGAGGATTTAGATGTCCTGCATCCTGCAGTCTGGGTACTTTGGATAGACAATGTAAAAAGTAGTGCACACATGGAAGGCCTTTGTGTTTCCCAAGAGATGCACTGGCCTAGAGGAACTTAGCACTGAGAGGGGAATGGTGAAGACCCAGAACAGATTTCAAAGCCTGGCAGTTAGTGCTTCTTGCAGAGAAAACTTCGCAGCCTCAGAGCAAAGCTGATGATTAGATATTTTGCATTTGTCTTTCATGAAAAGGACTCTGACGAAACAGTACAAAGATATTTTTGAGCTTCTAATGATTACACAATAGGTTTTAATTTGAACTAAGCAACCTCTGAGTGATGGCAGAGTAATTCTTGCACTTATTGGGGATGCTGTGCTAAGAAAGTACAGCAGAGGATTTGAATCACAGAGATCCTCACTGCATTTGGTGTGGAGATAGGAGCTGGTATTAATCACTACAGCTCTTGAATCACACAGTATTACTGATTCCCCTCCAAATCAGTTGCTTTTCAATAAAACAGCCACTGCTGTCAAAAGAATTTCTCTGTCCAGTGTCCATTTTGCCTCCTCACTGAATGTGGGAAGAGAATGAAATTTAAACCTTGTTGGCTGTTGGTGAGACAAGACAGGAAGCAAAGATGAAGCTACAATGCCTGTTTTGCAGCTAGCAAGTGTTAATCCCAAGGCCAGGAGGTCACAGCTCTGGCAAAGCAGGGTTGTCCTGAGTACTCAGGGCTTTTCCTGATGGATCTGTTTATTTGCCGTGTTCTTTCAGGACCCTGTCAAAGATGGTGAAACAAAAATCAAGGCGGACTATGCTCAGCTGTTTGAGGATATGCAGAATGCATTTCGCAGTCTGGAAGACTAGACTCGACCTCTGTGACCACTCCAGTTTGTCCTCTCAGTTCTTCATCTCAGCTCCTCTGCTTCCCTACCTTACAAGAATGATGCAACAGTACTTGAGTTGATAAATAACCCTATGTTTTCCCTGTTCATACTCAGAGAGTGTCCTTATGAAACATTCCTCTTAGTTTGTATTTGGCATTGCTTTGTGTGTCTGAAATGGTGAGTGATGTGTGAATGGGCCTGGCTGAGTGAGGAAATGCTGTTGTACACTTCTAGGGTGGGAAAAATTTAACCTTTCCTCTCCCAGCTCTCTTGGTAACCAGTCTTTCACCTTGGGATGTAACCAGTTGAGCTGTACTGGCAGAGGAGGTGTAGGTCTTCATGCAGTCATGCGGTACATTGCAAGCTGGCAGTGGTAAGGGCATTTACACCTGGCACTTTGCTCCGTGACTATCAAGCGTAGAACTCCCTGTTCTTGAAATTTTTGACCATATTCTGATGACGCATTGATGCAACCAAAAATTCTTCACTCCGCTGTCACTTCTGAGTCTCTCAGCTGAGTCTGTTGGTATTGAAATGCGGTAGTTGTTGTTCTCACCAAGAAGGGATTAACTAGAAGATGAGTATGTAACAAGCAACCGGTATAATTTTGTGCACTGGAGGAATACAATTTTATCTTCCTACTTCATACAGATAGAACTGTTGGACTCAGAATCAGCTGAAATCAAAGCCATAGGTGCTTCGCTTCCAGCAGGTCTTACCTTCTTGGCCCCCACTCACCCCATAAAATTTCATGACACTCGGCTGCTTTAGTTTGTGAAGCTTGTGACTGCTGCCGTGTACTGCAGGGCATAGATGGCAAGTTACGGTGATGCCACATGTCCGGACCAGAATGTGGTCCTTCCTTGGTGGTGCTCTGTCTGCCAGCACAGTTGCCCGAGTGCAATGCCTGGATCATGCCAAGGAAAGGAAAGCACATGCTTAGCCTTCCTCCTTCACCTGTGCTCACAGGGCCTGTTTGGTGGTGGCACAGAAGGTCCTCAGCTCTCGTGTAAGAGGAATGTATGATGCTAAACTGGGGATGGGGGATGAACGGGGGAATGTTGACTAGTACAAAACATATTTACTCCTGCCTTGTTGATTATGATGCAAGAGAGACCAGTGACTGGTGTTCTGCTCTGTGCTCTGGAAGCACTGTCAAGCAGCTGAAACTGCTGTCTCTTGGGCTTGTTTATTGGGACAATTAGAATGAGGTGACAAATGAGTAGAGCACAGCCTTTCTGTCAAACTCCCTGAGCCCAGCACTCATCCCATTGCTGCATAGTGAGAGAGAAATGCTGGCATCCTCCCCAGTCTCTCCCTCTCACTCGTATCAGGTGGCATCCAGTGCTGCTTGGTTGTGCAGCACCCTGTGCCCAGCTGGGTTCCAGCTGACATCTGTTTTGTTACAGTCATGAGATAGTACCTGTTGTTGGTGACACCGTGCCTCCATACGTGTTAATTCTGCACTGAAGCATTTCCACTGGCCACCAGCTTTGAACAGTAGTGATGCAAAGGGATCTTGTGCTACGGACCAAATGCTGCCACTTCCATTATGGTATCAATCCAGTTTGTCAGGGGAGAGCCCAGCTGAAACTTAAAGGGATTAACTACTTTTGGTTCTCCCGAAAGAAACTGCTCCTCCAGCTGATATTCTGGTAGTGAACGCTTAAGTTTACAGCTCACTAAAGTTTTGGTGTATGCTGCTTATTTTATCAATGAGCATGTG
The DNA here is from genome assembly GCA_013390005.1 of Calyptomena viridis. Lineage (NCBI taxonomy): Eukaryota > Metazoa > Chordata > Aves > Passeriformes > Eurylaimidae > Calyptomena > Calyptomena viridis. Next base: position 49,086 of record WEIV01016684.1, on the reverse strand, counting down.
TGAATGAGTAGTCACCATCCAAGCCCTTGCTGGGCTCCTCATCATTTGTACCCTTCACCACTGTACAATGTAGCATTTCATGCTAGAAACCAGATGTTCTTATCTCTTTAAATAGAGGATGTTATAAACTTTACAGAAGATGTCTAAGATAATGCAGTTCTAATATTTATTGTGCTGTACCTGGCCCTGAAGTGTGACCAGTTCAAACAGTTTCATATATATTTTTGTCTTTTTTGTTTTGTGTCTGTTTTCAGTGTTGAGATTCTGATGTTCACTGTGTCCTGCAAGTCTTCCCTCCACAGCTGTGGGAGGAATTACAAGATGGGCAGAACCCCACCACCTACTTTATCTTGTATATTTCATAATGTATGTTGCTGGAAATTGTGTAAAAAAAAATAAATTTAAAAAAATTGTTGAAGTCAATGAAAATAAAAATTGATTTAAATTAGGTCTTATCTGACCTGTTTTCTTATGTCAAACTAAACCTTTGCCAGGGTGGTATACCTAGCAGACCATCAGGAAAGCTCACAGCTTGCTTGAAAAAATTACCTAATCACTTTTAGCTATTTCTTTAAACCTTTAAGAAGCAGTGTGGCAGGGACACTTTACTTCAGTTCTCCCATTCCACTACAGCTTGCAGAATCACAGAAGTGTTAGGGTGGGAAGGGACCTCTGGAGATCTAGTCCGATCCCTCCTCCAAGGTAGGGTGTCCTACAGCAGATTACACAGATTGTAACATCTCGTGCTTTAGTTTATGGCCATTACTCATCCTGTCACTGGAAACCACTGAAAAGAGTTTGACACCATCTTCCTGGCACCCACCTATATATGCATTGATGAGATCCCCTCTCAGTCTTCTCTGACTGTCTCTCCTCATAAGAGATGCTCCAGACCCTTAATCATCTTTGTAGCCTTCCACTGGGCCCTCTCCAGTAGCTTTTTGTCCTTATTGTACTGAGGAGCCCAGAACTGGACACGGTATTCCAGATGTGTCCCTAGGTACTCCAGATGTGGCCTCACTAGGGTCACACAGAGGGGGAAGATCATCTCCTTGACGTGCTGGTCACACTCTTCCCGATGCACCCCAGGACACTATTTGCTGTCCTGACCACAGGGGCACACTGCCAGCTCATAGTCAACTTGTCATCCACCAAGACTTCCAGGTCCTTCTCAAAACTGCTCTCCAGTAGTTCAGCCTCCAACCCCTACTTCTCCTTGGGGTTATTCCTCCCCAGGAACCTCCTCAGACATGACATGAAAGAGTTACAGTGTACTAAGTACTCTTGGGATAGAGTTTTTTTAGGATTACTTTTATTACAATGAAGGTGTAACTGTAAGCTTGCCTTTTGCTGCTAGTACCTGCCATGCATGACAATGCAACAATTACAATTGTGCCACTTTGCTAAGCCTTAAAATAGGTCCCTGCCACAAACCTCATGCTGTGGAATATACTCCCTAAAATCTCAGCTTTGTGTTTCAGACGAACCGATTGGAACTTCTGGATCAGAAGATGAGCAGCACTGCTGGCCTCAGCAACTTCTTCTAAATAAAGAGTTGAGACCTTCTGTAAACAGCAACAGATAAATTAAGAATATAGTAAAAACATCACATTTGGGTGTTTTTGTGCATTTGACCACTATGTAACACCTTTGAAGAAAGTGTTCTGATACTTTGTAAAATATATTAAGAGGTACAGCAAGCTGAACATGTTTAAGTAATTCCACTACCTCACAAAGAGGTGGAAGTCACAAGCTCATTCCTGGCAACCACAGACTAGTCAGTAGTTCTCTGTGGATATTAAGAAATCCATCAAGTGAAGTGGTGAGTTCAGGTTTTGGCAGCTTGGAAGTTACCAACTGGAAGTGTCCTCACTTCATCCACTCGACTTTTGTGGATCTGGAAGGCCGGTGTCACCCAGCGGCCACAGGAACACTGCTCACCCCTCCAGCTGAAGGAGCCCAGCTTCGATGTGCATTTGGGACACAGAAGCTACAAGAAAAACACAGGACTGCTTAAGGCATGCACAGATGTAGATCTAGTTAAACACAGACTAAAAAGGTAGACTGGGATGGCTGTTTAGCCCTGGGGTGTAGCAGGCAGCTATACTGACAGAAGGGAGCGTGTGGAAATGCAGCTGCTGGGACCTGGTGTGGTTCCAGGACAGTTTTACCAGGGTCCAGAAAGGCTCAATCAGCCTGAGATCACAACAGGTTTTCTAAGTCCCACAAACATTTCTCACACCAAAAACAAACAGCAGACAAAACATGTCCAACACCCTGGCTGGTGTTCTCAGCCCAATCAGAACACCACCTCATTTCCTTAGAAAGGGGTATTTTACATTTAATAATCTGTCCATAAGCTACAAAATTCGTGCCAGAAAAGCTGAGAACTTGTCATCCATATGTCGGGGGCTTTGTTTCGGGGAACAGACACAGTTTGTTCTGCCTTTCCAAAAACAAACAAACCAACCAAAACAAACAAACAAAAAATCCAAAAAACGAAGTGCATGCACTACCTGTCCTTCCATTACTCCAAGCAATGCCGGCTCCATCCACTGCACGGGCTCAGTGAAGTAAGAGGTGCACTTTTCATGCCCACTGCCACAGAGCCGTGCAGAGTCCGTTATCCTCTTGTGGGCAAAGGCTGTCGGACCAACTCCTTCCATGTGGGACAAAATGCTGGAACTACGGAACAGAGCACGTCTGCCCTCCACGACACAGGGGTGCGAAAAGAAACAAAATAAATGTCATTTTTCAAACTGGGGAAATTTACAGAAAATAGAAAACAGGGATATGAGCTTCCTGACAGCCAGTAATTAAACTGAAGTACAAATTCTACATTTTTTAAAATTAGTCCAGAAGGTTTGCAGGCACTGACTCCATTCAGGGTGCTGTAGTGATATGTGCAGTTCAGGGCTCTGCCCCACAGCCATATGCTGTCTTTTACACAGATCTATTGTTAACCATTCTTGCCTACTAAAACTTCAAATCTACCCTCATATACACCTCGGCTATAGCAGGATTTAATTCCCTTTAAGTAATTCATAAAAGGTAGTTAAAATGCAGTGAACCCCCAAATCTTCTAGAAGTTTCCTCTGGAAACTTCTGATTGTCAAAAACCAAACTGTAAGTTAAGATTTAAGAGAAAGACTCCATGGAGCTAAGTGGAATTATACTTGCCTACAGAATATGGCAGATTAGGCTGCAGCAGTGCTGCACCACTCCACGTAACAAAACGTTTTCTATTTTGTACTTTGATGTTTTTTTTTTGGCACACACAGTATGGAAACTTAGGCAATAGCTCATCCCTGCCCAGACAATAATGACTTGCCCATTGATTTACAAGGGCTATTCTTGAGTAGATTTCATGACATTTTAATGAGACATATAAAGTATTTTCTATATATATATGAATACATATTTATACATATAATACCTGCATTTCCTGCACCTGTAGAGAACTTCTGTGTTTGGAGTTTGACATATATTGGTTGGATCAACAGCAAAGACTTCTCGAGGCAAGTCTTGAGGTTCTGCAGAGGGGGCAGTACCAAGTTGTGAATCAGATTAACTCAGTCATGCTGCATTCCTGAGAACAAGACAGGACTGCACCTCTACCCCAGGCACAGCATGCAGGACCCACCTTCTTCTCTTTCATTTGTTCTCTCACCAATTCCAATAGATTGAGCTAAAAATTAAAGAGCCTCATCCCACCACACCTAAGAATGGGATTTGCTTAATGCAAGAAACTGGCATCTAGGCCTTAACAATTAATAAAACGTTGTATTGAAAATGTTGTATTTTACTTTATTACTTAAACAGAAAGTAAAGGCAGAGGAGGTGTTAAAACAGTTCTGCCAACGTTTTAGTGCACACAATAGTCATCTTACAAATGGGAACTGCTAAGGACAATGACACTGAAGGGGTGACAGCATTGTCGTGCTGAGTATGCATCACTGAGATCTTGCAAGAAAAACTACAAATTATTATTTTATTATAACATCACATATACGCACGCATACGCATTACAGTTATCCTGTGGCAAATGAAAGGTATAAGTCTACTTCAGATTTCAACTTTATCTCAAGTTTTGCGTTTTTTTTTTTTTAATCTTTTTTCCTAATGATGTTTGTTTTGCCAGAAACATAAAAATCACGAAACGTATCAAACTGATCTTTACCATTTCTGCACTTTGCTAAAGAGCACATCTCCTTACAGATTTTGTTTCTCAGGCATCTCTCAAAGACACGTTTTTCCCCCACTGATGACCTAGGACTCTCCAGGGAGAGCACGATGTGAATCCTTGCCCGGCTGCTTTCACGGCAAAATACGAAGCCACCCCGCTCTGACACGGCCCTCTGTGTTCATCTCGGGGCAGACGGGTCCCACGAGGGAGACTGACCCAATTTTCCCTCCGCGCAGCACCACTCACCGGAGAACCTCTCGCTGAGCATCTGCAGCCGGTACCGCTTGTAGAGGACGCTGCTGCTGTCCACGGCGCAGCCCATCGCCTCGTACAGCCTCAGCTGCGCCAGGAATCCCGGGTTCACCCTGCGGCGGGGGCGACAGGACAGCGGGGTGAGGGGGCGCCGGGC
>WEIV01016684.1:0-36105 GCA_013390005.1 Calyptomena viridis | reverse complement strand
TGAGCGGGGCTGGCGCGGTCGCTCGGGGTGCGCGGCGCGGCTGAGGTGAGCGGGGGCCCGGGCTGCGCGCTGAGGCTGAGCTGGCGGGCAGGGGTCTCTTGGGAGCAGGCGCTCGGTAGCTCTTTTTTAATGGTCGTTGATATTTCCAGCGGCGTAGCGCGGGTTCCGTTGAATACGGGTTAAACCGAAGGGGTGAACGTCCCACGGAAGGAGCCGGAGCTCCCCGCCCTCAGTGCCGGTGGAGCCTGGGGGGGGCCGTGGCCCTGCGGGAACGGGTGCCTGCAGATTTTTTGGGGTGTTGGGTCAAGTTATGTGTCTTATAGGGGGAAGTTGCTGCTGCAGAATAACGCACCTCATCGTGACAAAGGCGAAGGTGTGTTGTCCTCGCTCCTCCTGCCTCTGATTTGAGTGCCGCATCCAATACTCTTTACGCTTAGTGTCTGTCGCTTCCGTAGTGGTTTTCTTCCCAGGGAACGAGCGTCTTCCAGTATCAAATCTTCTTGTGGTGAAACAAGGAGTATGCGAACTGGTTGAATACAGTGAAGCCGCTAAGATCCTGGCGGTTTGTCGCTGACAAACCGTGCCGCAAACCTGAGTGATTTGGGGATGGAAGGCTGTAGACGGTGACAGCTTCAGAATTAAATTTTCCACTGAACTAGAAATGAAATACTTTCTTCCCACGAGGGCAGCGATGTGCATTATTCTCCTAGGTGAGGATCACCAAGCAGAGCCAAGTGCGTGTGGTGGGGTGGGAAGCACTGGTGCAGGTCGTTCCTGGGCGAGCTGTGTGTGTTGCCTTAGCCACGGAAAGGGATACAGACAGGAAAGAGGAGAGGGAATGTTTTCAGAGGTAGTGGCTGCAAGCACTTGCAGGTTGAGTTAGAAGGCTTCTGTGTTGCTTAGTGATCTGAAAGATTTAATGGTGATACAGTGAGTTTTTGATGGAAATATACTTTATTGTGCTTGAAGTGCCTGAAAGCAAATGCTGGCAGGCTTGATGCCTTTGGGTTTATGCTGTGTTGGGGGATTAAGGATTGAGTTTGAAGAACCTCTTGTTTTATCCTAGATTGATCATTTTGTGAATCACAGGTTTGTTTTGTGCCTGTTGGTGCTGATGTAACCCAAAGCAGCACAGTTTGTAATGGAGCAGCTCATGCTCAAAGACAGAAGCAATTTCCCCAGGAGCATTTTAGCCTTTCTGTTTATTTGTTCTAAGACTTGACTCTTCTGTGGAGGAAGTGACAGGTCAAATGAGCTGCTCAAAAATTAAAAGCTGTAAGAGGAGGGGCATGAGATAATAGCTGTTCTTTGAAATTTAATTTTTTTCTGTGCTGTTGTATGTTAGGAAACCGTATGGTTGGCTTTTAAAGCATTCTTGGTAGGCAAGAGTTAATTTGCTTAAGTTTGACTAGTCCTTGGCAGCTGCATTCTTCACAAGTACTTGGGGCAGAAGGTGAGGCTTCAATTAGCCTGTAGCTGTCAGGAAGCACCTGGCTACAATAGGAACCTGGAACATTTGAAAAACCAAGGGTATTAGTGGCAGTTGGAGTTGCGTGACTGTATATAAGTATCTACGTGCTACAAAAGACAAGTGTCTTGTCACATCTGACCACATCATTCTCTTGTGCTTAAAATGTTCACACAAGGCTGTGACCAAGTCTGGCTAGTGAGTTTCTCAGTGTTAAAACAGTAACACTAACTTGATACACATCATCTGAATATATGCCAGCTCTTTGAAGCTTGTTTGCCCTTCACAAATGAGCAAAAATTGGGGCAAGAAAAGTAGTTTGGCTAGGCAGTGTCCCTGCATAAGAATAAAGAGTTGCTTACAAAGACTGGAGTGCAAATCGAATATTGTTACCTGACTTTGCAGCTGAAATTCTGTCCATGATGAAGTGCTGCAGTTTTTTGCAGGAGCAAGGTGTACTTGGCCTTTGTCCTATAAGTGATAGATGCTGGATGGTTCAGAAAGACAAGACTTTGCATAAAAGGAAAAAAATCTTGTATCTCTGACATAATTTAAGTGCTTTCAGTGGACCAGATGTCTAAGCCCTGAAACTAACACCTGAGCATCTTCTACTGTTATGTTAGTTGGAGAGAACAGTTTGAGCTTTGTGTGTATCACGAAATGACTTCAGATCTTAACTTCTGAAAGTGCTTTGCAGCTCATCTGGCTTCTTTGGGTGCTGCAGCTGACTTTAAACTTTGGTGAAGCTCATGTGTCATCCTTGTTGATAATTTCTACTTGATACAAAGTGCTTTGCTGAAGTAACTCGCCAAAGAAAAGGACAGCGACAACTGAATTTTTTTCTTCCTGCACCAATAGAGAAGCTGTCTGTCATTTCAAGTGAAAGGCTTGCTGCTAATCATTAGTACATAGAAGTATTTCCATTTAGTTTGTTTCTGTGTGAATAGACAGAAAACCAGCCTAGGAATGTATCTAGAAAGAACAAACAGAGTTTGACTTGTCTTTTTCTTTTTATATTCCACCTCCCTACAGTTTCTTTGGAGAAGAAAAGCCTTAAGATGGCAGGCAAAGGAAGTAACACAGCAGACTGCATGTCATGCAGTGTACTGAACTGGGAGCAGGTCAGCCGTCTGCATGAGGTTCTTACAGAGGTGGTTCCGATCCATGGACGAGGTAACTTCCCAACACTGAAGATAACTCTGAAGGACATTGTTCAGACAGTTCGGAGTAGGCTGAGTGAAGCAGGCATTGTGGTACGTGATGTCCGTCTGAACGGCTCTGCAGCCGGTCATGTCCTGGTCAAGGATAATGGGCTGGGATGCAAAGACCTGGATCTCATTTTTCAAGTTTCTCTTCCGAGTGAGGCAGAGTTTCAGTTAGCTCGAGACGTGGTCTTGCGATCCCTCTTGAATTTCTTGCCGGAAGGAGTTAGCAAGCTAAAAATCAGTCCTGTAACACTGAAGGAAGCCTACATCCAGAAGCTGGTCAAAGTGTACACGGAGACTGACCGTTGGAGCTTGATATCACTTTCCAATAAGCATGGCAGAAATGTGGAGCTTAAGTTTGTAGACTGTATCCGGCGACAGTTTGAATTCAGTGTGGACTCTTTCCAAATCATACTGGACTCCCTGCTCTTTTACTATGACTACTCGGAAACCCCCATGTCAGAGCACTTCCATCCAACTGTCATTGGGGAGAGCATGTATGGAGACTTTGAAGCAGCTTTTGATCACCTCCAGAACAAACTGATAGCTACCAAAAATCCCGAAGAGATCCGAGGTGGTGGTCTTCTGAAGTATAGTAACCTCTTAGTACGAGACTTCAAGCCCATGGATAAGGATGAGATCAAAACCTTAGAGCGCTACATGTGCTCCCGATTCTTCATAGACTTCCCAGACATCCTGGATCAGCAGCGCAAACTAGAGACCTACCTCCAGAACCACTTCTCCAAAGAAGAGAGGAGCAAATACGACTACCTCATGATTCTGCGCAGGGTGGTGAATGAGAGCACGGTCTGTCTCATGGGGCATGAGCGGAGGCAGACTCTCAACTTGATTTCCCTGCTGGCACTCAAAGTGCTGGCAGAACAAAACATCATCCCTAATGCCACTAATGTTACCTGTTACTACCAGCCAGCACCTTATGTTAGTGATGTAAACTTCAGCAACTACTACCTTGCAAGTGCTCCTGTGCTGTACAGCCAGTCCTACCCCACTTGGTTGCCTTGCAATTGATTGGTTTGCTCAAGTGTTCCTGAATGGAGGCTAAAGATTGCCAAGATGCTGAGTGTGTATATATATATAGACAAGTAATAACTTTCAGCTGGATGTTTTCTAGCGAAAGCGTGACTGCATTGAACTGTCCATTTCCTGGTGTGTGGTGGGATTATGCAACCAGGTGACCTGCTATGAACCTTTCAGTATGTCTCTACAAATGCCAAGAAGCCTTCTTACCTCTTCACTGGGAGAAGAGAACCAGCAGCCAAATGTTAAGAGGAATAGCTAAGAAACTTTGTACTAGTTCTGAAAGTGGCTGTTAACAAGTGATTTAGTAAACTGGGTTAGTTAATACTGTAAAATGCCTTGAGCAGAAGCTGCACCTGGAGTGGCAGCAAAACTCTGCTTTCTGTTGCGTAACCTCATTACTCTTCCTCAGTTTAAGTTTTGGCCAAACTTCTGTTGAACTCATTGTGCCAAGAGTGGGCTCATGTCGTGCTTGAGTTGCTTTTACTTTCTGGCTGTGTAGAGCTGGTAACAGTATGGATACTGTCTGTCTTGTAGAGGGCCTAAATGTTGTTTCCTGTAGTACCTATGGATATGTGTTCCTGCCTCAAGTTCAAGATTGATTTCTTGGAAGCTGAAGATGGATTACTAAGTCTATCTCTAAAGCATGAGCTGGCTAAATTTTTCTCAAGTACAAACATTTGGAAGCTAGCATCTCTAAACGTGCACCAAAACACAATCTAAAATTTGGTAATGGGAAAAGTCCTCGAAATGGGGAATTGAAGCTTTAAATAGAATTGAAACCACAGTTTGAATATTTATGATGGAAAAATACTCTTGAGTCCAGGATCAAGCTAAAGCCTGTCTGACTGTATCCTTCAAAACAATTTTTGGCACAGTTGGAAAGCTCAGCTCTTACACTGAGTTTGGCCAAATTTTCTTCCTCACAGGTTCACAGCAAAAAAAAAACCACCCACACCACACCAGACTGAAACCAAGCCCCCCCAGTAACAAAAAACTGCTCCAACCCCAAACAACTAAGTTGCAGGATGCTGTGTACAGTAAGAATTCCAAAAGTGCCTCCTAAAATGACCTTCTTATTGTACAGCTTCAGGCAGGTCCTGAAGCCTTGCCTTTCTGTCACCACTTAAGGGTTATCCCTATCACCTGGTCACTGTATGAGATGGTCTTTTGAGCAGCTGGAGTAAAATGTTTCCTTTTTGCTGGTCTTAACCTTCACTTGAAGTGGCATATAAACCCTAAGCAGGGCTCTCATAGAAGCTGTATGTGTTGAATGTCTGGGCCTGTTTTCAGAATAGCTTCTGGAAGAGTATGCACTCCTTTGGAGGTTTAGGGGGCTGACCTTCCTGAAGGGTATGTGCTGAACTTGCTGTTTTGAGACTCCTGTGCTTTAGAAAGAAGCTTAAAAGTTCCCCAGTTATTTATATAGTGGTAGTAGAAGCTGGTATATTAACTGGATGATTTTCACTGCATTACAATAGTAAAATATGTATAGCAAATGCTCTTGAGTTTCCTTTGCTGAACCAGAGAGGTAGACTAGAAATGCAAATCTTAGAGCTATTTATTATGTACTGGTGCAATATTCAAGAATGCTTGTTCACTGAATCTTTATTACCTCTAGTTTTTCCTGCAAACTTGTGAGACCAAAGTGCCTGATCAAACAAATGATTTAAGCTTTAAAGGTGAAGCAGAAAGCAGCACCAATGTTGGATTGTTTAAGGTGGAAAACGGCAACAGTGCAGCATTTAAATGGCTGTAAAAAAACTGCCTGTTCCTCAGAGGACCAAAAGCTTCTGGTTACATTGCAAGTTCTCTGCCTTCTCATAACTACTTCATAAACACTGCCTCAATAGAGCAGTGAGGCTACTCTTGTGTTCAGACTTCTTCATTTGACTTAGGAAGACAGGGAGGGATGCAATCTACAAAGCAGATTTTTGAAGGGTTTTGTAGGCAACTTCAGTAGCAAATAGACAAATAATTGGGTGAATTTTGTTATGTTTTTTCATTAAAAACTTCCTGATCATTCAGCCAAGTAGCTAAACTTGAAAGCAAACTCAGCCTTTTTTATTAATTGTGGCTTTTACTTGGTGTAGCTTGCAGACAAGACATCTGTCACCCAAGACTGACTTCTTAAAAGCTAACATGATGCCAGTGTTGTCATGTGTGTTAAACTTAGTGCAAGCTTACTGCTGGAATGCAATCCTAGGCAAGAATAACTTCTGCATGCAAAGCAATACTTGGTCTAGTGTAGTGTGTCACTAGAAAGAAGATTTACACGTTTGTAACTGCTGCCATCTCTTGTGTAGGTGTTTTTAAAGCCAACCTATGCTATGGCCATTGCAGAAGTAGATCATTGCCTAGAGGGATATGTTTGATTTGTGTATCAAAACTTAAACTCATGTATCTATCTTGTGTGATCTCACGGTTGATCTTTAGAAACTGATTCTGTGCATCATATGGAAGAAGTGGCAAGATGCTCAGGAGGAGCCCACCCAAGCTGGAAACAAACACTTATGTTTTACTAGTCTTTGAATGCCTTGGCTGCTGAACATCAAGCCAGGTGCATCTTCTGGAAAAGGAAATGCTAGGAATCCATTACAGCCTTTTTTCTAGCGAGATAGAGCTATGGAGAAGTTAAGCTTCCTACCACTGTGCTTTTGCTAATATAACTTGATGCTGAGGCCTGTAAGGAAGCTGCACATTGAGTGGCTGCTCTCTGAACAGCTGACTGCTTGGGGTTAAGCTTTGCAGGATCATTTTGTTCCCCGCCTGTTTCTTAAGCAGTTCTGGTACATTAGCAGTACTTATCCCTGGATGTTACAATTTGGCTATTCAAGAGCTTAATATCTACCCTGAAGCTGCACATTACCTATTGTGTTGGACACTGTTGCGCTGCTTTCAGAATAATCCTGGCTTGGTAGGTAAAGCTGGTGTACTTGGTAGCTTTTCATCATTGTGTTGCAAGTAGTCTACCTACTCCTTTCTGTTTCAGGTTGTCCTAGTGGCTTGATGGTGTAGGTGGCAGTGGCTTAGTTTGCTATGTGTTAGCTGGTTTGAGTTCAGGTTTGTGGTGACCCCTGTAGCAAGGGGTAACTTGAGAATGAGCACTAGGTAAGGGATGACCTTGGTCATGACAGCCTAGGCTGCCTGCTTGAATCAGTCACACTTCAACACTTAGTGACACCTCTGCAAACCTGTTGTAACTCTGTTGGCCCCTTGTGCATAATTTGGAGATTAGAGAGTCTGAAGTATAGTAGTCTCTTACCCTGATACATTCCCTCTAGGCATTAAAACAAAGCTGCAGTAACACTAGACTGCAAGTCTTGTATCAGTGCATCATTCCTCAGGACCAGGCTTCTTCTAAGCTAGACTGTGTGGTATAAAATAGCTCTTTTCTTTGCATAGCTTACAAGGACTGATGGACAAAGCTAGTCTGAGGTTAGCATCTGTTGTCAACACTTGTTGCCAAGTTCCCCTTGACTTGCAATTTATTGGTGTGACTTCCTCATTGTAAGATAGACTTTTTTATTTGATAGAGATGCTACCAAGGAGGTCTAGTAGTAGACTGGGTTTTAGTTGCTTTGGTAAGATCCCTGTGCTTATCCATGGTTGCTCTGACAAGTTGTAAGGTAAAGCATACTTCATGCTCCCTCAGCTCAAGATTTAATAGTAGATGTGTTTGTACTCAGCTAGTTCCATCACTAAGCTGGAGCTTGAAGACTACTGCTTGCTTTTGAATTTTTCAAAAGATCCTCATACTTTAACATTAATCATCTCATCTATGAAGCAGTAGGTAGTATTTAAATCTAGTCTAAATATTGAAAACTTTCAGTAAAATGTAAAAACACATTTTGGACTTGGGTGCTGAAGTTAAGCATTCAGTATGTTTTGTGCCTAAGCTTTGTGGGTTTCTGATTGCTAGAATAACCATTGTTTTTGGTGATCTCTGCTTATCACTATATGAATAATTGGGAAAAGGCCTTTTGGAAGAGAACCTGGACAAATTGTTGTGATTCTAAGGTGTCAGTATACTGATGGCACTTGTTTCCTAACCCTCTCACTCAACTCAGTCAGAGTGCTGTAATTGTTAAGCATAGGAATAAGCAATAAGTTGACCACAGTCACTAAGAGCTTGGTCTAACTTGGGCATTGGGAGAGGAAAATAAATAGTAAAATCTCCAGCCTTTGCATCTAAGACTTATTCAACTGTTTCTTGAATATGGTTAAATATATTTCATATGTGCTTTATTTCAATGAAACTAGAGATAAGGTATGATGCTGGGCTATAGTTGTAGAAGCCTTGGGGGGAGTGGTTGGAGCACTCTGGTTTTTCTCACTTGTATTGGAAGAGAATGCCACTCACTGGAGTGTCTGGATTGGGCTTATCGTGCTCTCTGATTAAAAATGCACTTTCCATTGAAATTTAGAAGGCTTTTTTCCTATGTTTGTCTTATATTATTTTTTATTATTAACAGAAGTCAGGTCTTGGAAAATCTCTCTCATATCTCTTTGGAAGAAATTAGTCTTTTTTTTTTTTTTCCAGGCTGGGAAAACAAGGTATGAGAAATATTTGGATTTGTGATGAGCCCAAATGTGAGATTGATCTACTGTTCTGCACTGTGGTGTTCACTTGTCACTCTTGGAAATTGGGATTTGGACCTTAATGATGCTGAAATTCTTGTGCAAATAAACTTATGCTGAACATGGCTTGCCTCGAGCAATTTTTGCCTCTAAATAATGCTGACAAAGTGTTTATAGAGCTTATTTGTCAATCTGTATGGGTGCACTTGCAGGGGGAGTAATTGTGTGGGATACACAGTAGTGCTTGCTTTAGTTGTTATTCAGGGTACTTTTTCTTCATGAATGTACATATCTGCCTCAACTTACTGAAGATTAGTCAATTAAGTGAGATGTGATTAATCTTTCACTTGCATTATAGTGGCAGTTTCTAGAGAACCCTTTTTCCCCCTCTGACCATCATCTGGTCTCAACTTTAAAACATACCAAGGCCTGTTAGGTAGTGTCTGGTCTCCACTAGAGCCTGAGAGTCTGTTCTGTCCATTTTATGTGCTCCCGAATACCTCAACTCACAAGCCAAGGAGGTAAGAAACAGTCAGCAATTTTTCTTCAAGTTCTTTGCAGGTTGAAGGTCTTTGCTTTCACTCTGTCCTAAAAGTGGGTGCTATTACTAACCAATAGTCACTTGGAGTTGAGCAGCTAAATAAAAGTTAGAGGTGTGTGGCAGTCTATTTGTTGCTCCTCCTGCTCTAGAATAAAGAATAAATGCTGTGTAAAAAGTGTGCTCGCTTTTACTCCCCTCCAAAGCTCAGACAAACTCTAACCTCAGTTAAGTAATGCTGGAGAAATTCCAGTCTCTAGGACCTTGTAACACCTGCAGTGGAAACTTCTGTGGAGATTAGCAGATGCAGGGTGAGCCCATGGAAATAATCATGCAACTCGTGTAGTCTCTTTTCAATATCTAGTTGCTTCCCTGTGCACTTAAATGCAGAACTGATAATGCAGCTGGGCAACATAAACCATCAGCTTGTCACCTGAAACTCACTTAACTCCTGTTTATCACATCAGAGTTATTTTGGGTACCATCCTCAAGTTTGTAGAATACCAAGCTTAGCTTTACAGGATCAGATACTGAAACAGCAAAATAACTATGCTTAGGCAAGTAGTGCTAGAGCACTCTAGAAATTCCATGTGGGGCTTATACAATGGTAAATATTGAGAGGACCTAAAGGTGGTTTTACTTTATTGCTGTTGTATTGTTAGTGAAAATACAACAAAACAGGATGCTTATAATTGTAACTGCTAGAACTCTGCCTTTTCCATGCTGTGCAAGATGAGCTCAGTCTTACCATGGGGTATGAGAGGCATTAGACAAATGGTATTCTGAGTTATTGCCATTATTGTCAGGTGTATTTATTTTCCCCCTTCCTTCCACAATGGGATATTTAATACTTCTGAAATCAGAGGATTCAAAGTCCCCTTAGAGACAGAGTAGTTGGTCCTGTGAGAGAAAAAAAATTATGTGGATTCCTTCTTATTTTGAATATTGTTTGCTACTTAGTATATTTAGTTCACTAATACACTAAATACACAAAGTTGCTATTTTCAGTAATAAAATAGCATTTTTATTTGTCCAGCACATACTACTTGAGTCTGGGTGTTAAACACAGCAGTTGTGTTTTGCTGCAGTAGCAGTGCTGCAATCTGTTCTGCTTCATCTCAACAAGAAAATGAGTTCAATATCCTATAGGCAAGACTGCCCAGCTAAGAGAGTACTTAACTTGCCAAACCCTAGTAATTTTCCTAGTAGGAAACAGTTGACTCATCATGCTGGAAAACATGAGTATTGACAAAAACTGTGTGCAAAGCAGCTGCTAGAGCTTAAACTGGTAGTTTGCATGTACATTAAGGAAACCTATACTTCAGTAGGGTTATCCCATTGACCCTTGGCTAAGTGGTTTAGCAAACCAGCAGGAACTAGTTGCCTAGGCTGTGCTGCAAAATGCTGTGCTGAGTTTTTGTCACTGATAAGTAGACAATCTGTGCCATGCCACTGCTTGGACAATGAAGAAATGCTAACTCTGGGAGAAGTCTGGTCAACACAAGAAGCTGACTGGTCTAAGCTGTGGCAATAATATTTTATCAATGAGAAACTCAGTCACCCTTGCAAGGGAGTGGTTGAAGTGTGAAGCTTCTGGCTCAGTTGCTGACCCCACATGGCAGGGCAAGTCTTCTGTGTGTGTTGAATATGTAGTGTGTGAATTACACCCATAGGCTGATTCCTTTCTGCATGCCCTTCTTGCTTCAGAATTGACCATCCACCTGCAAGAATTCTTTTTTCCACTGCCTCTCTATTGCTTTTCAGAAAGCTATATCTGAGTGTGCCTCCTGGAAAGTTATTTGAGCTTGCCCTAAAGATAGTGGCAATTTGCTGTATACTTGGGGAACCTGTTCTAATATTTGATTGTGGTCATTAGTGAGAAATGTGTTTGCCTTTGGACTTCATCTTTGGCCTATGGATTGCTGTATCCATATCAACAAGGCTGAAAAGTCCCAGAATGTCTCATACTACCCACTAATCACTGCAGCTCTTGAATGAACTGCAGAAAATGGGCACTTGAAGCTTTATGGTGTATATATTGGATTCAGAAACTGGAAACATTTTCTTCTGGAACCCTGTGGTTTCTGTGTCTCATGACCCAGCACCAGTTGCTAGCCCAGGGCTCTTACATACCACAGATAAAAAACAGTGCTAAGATTGCTTTTCAATCTCTTGACATTTGTGTCCACAAACTCTGCCTGCTGTTTTTACTATGGCATTATGGCATGCTGAAGTCAGTTATTCATGGTGATTTCAAAGTCCATCTGTTGTTTTTGAGGCAGCCTCTCTCCTCTGATAACTGCTACATCTGTGCTCCTGGTTTCCAGATGTAGTATCTTGAACTTGGCGATATTAGAAAAACATTTTGTCTGAATTCTGTGGGCAAATAGTCACAATGTGGATGGAGAGAGCAACTCATCTTCTTCATTGTTTATTACCATACTGACTGAAGCGTTGCATAGTGTTCACAGCTTTGAATTGTTCTTGCATACTGAAGGGTACATGAGGTGGTTGCGGGCACTTTGAAACCTGCAGGTGGTTTAAAACCAGCGTCAGCACAAAGTCCACAAAGGTACTGGAGGCAGGTTATTTTAGGAGTATTTATTTGTTCTGCAAATACAGAGTAGAGACAGCACAGAAAGCTTATATTCTGTCAGTACTTAACAGCAGTTCCCCAGTCCTTTCCTCTGCACCTCCACATCTAAAACTCTGCAGTGATCTGCAAGTATCCCTGCGGCACAAATTTGCAACATGACCAAAGCAAAGAGCTCCATGTTTCTGCTCTTGCTATCACATTTGTTAGTCATCACAGCCGTCTGCCTGTTTTGCTGCTCATGTGGGGCTCCCCACGTTGCGCAGCCCTGACTAATTGCCAGGACTGATGTAGCTCTCTAGATGTCTTGAGTTCCCTTCCACTTTCTCCTCCTGGGCAGCTTTTCTCAAGGCTGGGAGAAAATAAGTTATTTTGGGGACGAGAGCCTGCCATTGATCCCACTGCCCAAGTTCCCTGTGACACCAGTGGGAGTTTGTCAGATGCTGTGAGGGATTTGCTAACAGCCTGGCAGACATGAGCGACACGGGCTCCTGTGTTACAGCTGTCCTGCTGCCCAGCTGTACTGGACTGTGTTTCCCCAGCCCTGTTTGATCAGTGGGAGCAACACATGCAGAAGGGGCTCAGCCTCTGGCAGCAAGTTCATGGAGTTACTCCAGAGAAATGCTGCTTGTAAAAAAACCCCAGTGTCTGTTTTGGAGCAGAGGAAAATTTGAATGTGAAGTAATATTCCAGCTAAGGATGTGGATGCCTCAAATTAGTGGTTAACCTCCTTCCTTGCAGCACTTCTCTGATAGAAGGAGGATTCCTATTTACTACCATTTCCCAGAAAATTAGCCCTGAAGAGGGGAAGAAGCACACTTTGGTAACAGAGGGTCTTGCTGGTAGTTATTTTGGAAGCCCTGACTATTTTGGTGGTGAGAAGGGTAAGGGGGCTGGATGGTACTGGGACATTTCAGAAATCAAATAGAAGGATGCAAGTGTTTAAAAAAACACACAGATGAACTGGGGAGCCACAGTTTTGACATAGAGAGGTACCATCTTCTTACAGGCAGGCCTGACTTAAAACTGCAGCAATATTGCAACAGAACTTGCAGGGGGGCTGTGTTATACCCACATTTATGATGTTCTACATGTATAACTTGTATCTTCTTGCAATACTCAATTCAAGTATAAAATAATGGTGGTAAACATGCTCTTCTCTTATTGTGTGTTACGTGTGACTCTCCTCAGCAGTTATGGTGTGTGTGAACTATGTCCTTCAGAATTCTCAGCCAGACTTTTGTTGTCTGGTTAGAAACTGAAGATTGCTGTGTGGGTGAAATTGCAACTATGGTTAGGAGTTTCAGTTGACTAGAACTTGAATTTTTGTTTTAATTAAAGTACCAGGCAAAATCATGAATTTAGTTTAAAAACTCTTTCATAAATAAGAGTTCATTAACTAACAGTGTGATGTTTGACAGAAGTGTCTTGCCTTTCACTGTAAAACTACTTGTGAATTTATGACTTTTAATTCCAGAGCAGCAGCCTCTATTTTGAAGGTGTTTATTGTCTGATTACTAATTTTACTTACTGCTTATAAGGAAGAGATGAGTAGTGAAATGGTCTTTAGTTCATCTCAGGATCATTTGACTGATTTGTGGTATTATAATACCAGATCATCGTCAGAGAGTTTATGTCCACTGTTGCCAAAAGGTCCAGATCCCAGACCTCACGGAAAAGTAGTGTTACAATGCATTGTATTGGTCTATACTTGAATAAGAGAAAAACTGCAGAAAAAAAAATACAAACTCGGTTTCTTGATGATGACCATTCTTCAGGCTGTTTCAGACATGCTTCATAGATTGCACACAATGCTTAATTTGTAAAAGGGACCTTCTCAGAGGAGGTTCATTGCTATACCCTAATATATCACAAATAGGCTGCACTGTAATAGCCCTGGCTCCTGAAACTCTTTGAAACAGTCTGACCTAAGTGGCTGAATTTGATACCCACTGAAGTGACACTACTTTTTAAAATTATATGAGGGGACTGAGAAACTGCAGGAAGACATTTAAGGTTTGTGTGGCCACAGTTGTCTGAAAGGGGGCTGTGCCTGCTCTGCATCTTGGGGAGAGGATCCAGGACACTGCTGACCACTGAGCAGAAGCATGGGACACTTCAATCTCCTGTCATGTTGTCTGCAAAATGATGTGAATTAAGTGTCAGGTTAAATTTTACCTCCAAATAATGTGAGTTAAGTGGCAAGTTAAACCTTACCTCCAAATTTAATCATGCTCCATAGCAACCTAACATACTTTTTTAATTTTTCCAGTGGTTTAATTTCCTTTTTATTTCCGTAGCAGTGGATTCTTGAGAATCCAGACATGCCAGAGCGCTGGCATATTACCTAGACTTTAACCAAATATTCATTCTCACAGTATAGAGTGAGCAGAGAACCCAAGCACTGAGAAAACAAGGTGTAACTGCTGTATAAATGATGCAAACAAACATTTAAAGAGCCAGTTTTAATGTGTAGAAGACCCTTATTACTGAATATATTTTTAAAGCACTAAAATCTTGCTTTTATTATGTAGTTTTCATTTCAATTTTTCTTTGGGTAGGTGCTGGTTGTAGGCTGACTCCCAGATATCACCTGGAGATTCCTGTTGCAGGTGTCAAGAACAAAAAGTAGGTATGACTGTTGTTCAGGCTCATGTTTTACTTCCTATGCTTCTGAATGAAGGCAACTTTTTCTTTAAAAAATCATGGTGAAATATTGCACAGGCTCACAAGAATATTTTTCTTTTGCAAAAGAGTATTTATATAAATTCTTTTCTTTAAAAAGATGCATTGAAGTAAGCCTAGGGGTTTATTTTGGCCGAGGGATCCTGACATACAGCCACCTAAAATAAGCTGCTTATGGCATTTCACAGAGTGTTGTGTCCTGTGCCTTGGGGTTACTGTGAGATGAGGCAGCCCATGGTGTCAGTGCCTGGCTGCAAAACCTGTCTGGGGCTTTTTCACTCTTTGACACTCTGGCTTCAGGTTATCTGGGGTCTGAACTCAGCCTCTGGTTAACCTTTACAACGTTTCTTCTTATCCCAAACTGCCTGAAATGTGACAGAAGTACCAGAAATTTTCTCCCAAGCCCACTGGAAGGTATTTAATCCTTTCTATGATGATGACATGGGTCCATTCTTACAGGTTGCCTGAGTTTCCTCCTCCACTCCATGTCCAGATGGTTGTTAGCAACTCTTTCAGCCAAGGGTCTGCAGGGATCAGGGCGGAGACGTCCCCTGTAGGGAAGAGAAGTCTTTGCATCATCAGTCTTCCACTCTCACCTGAAGCTGAGTGACCCACTTGTCCTGGCTTTTGCTTTTCCCATGTCTGTGTATGTGCCAGGAAGCCCTGCCGTGATGCCAGGAGACTCGGAGACCAGAGCTTTATCAGAAAACAATTCATATCTTTTGAGCATGTTTAGCCCATGCTCTTAGTCATTTTTTTCCAGTTATCTTTGGCCCACATTTGGGTAAAGTAATTTTCAGCCCCATGGTTTTCAAGGACTTCCTAATTTCCAAGTGGAAATGGCTCCAAAACATTTAGGAGCCAGCAGGAGAAAACTAGTCAGTGCTTAGAAGGGGCTGGTGACCATACACATGAGACTGGTTCAGACAGGAGGTGTTTGGGAGTCTGGAAGCTGGTTTTGAACTATCCAAATTATAGCCTTTAGGATATTAAACANCAAGGTGTAACTGCTGTATAAATGATGCAAACAAACATTTAAAGAGCCAGTTTTAATGTGTAGAAGACCCTTATTACTGAATATATTTTTAAAGCACTAAAATCTTGCTTTTATTATGTAGTTTTCATTTCAATTTTTCTTTGGGTAGGTGCTGGTTGTAGGCTGACTCCCAGATATCACCTGGAGATTCCTGTTGCAGGTGTCAAGAACAAAAAGTAGGTATGACTGTTGTTCAGGCTCATGTTTTACTTCCTATGCTTCTGAATGAAGGCAACTTTTTCTTTAAAAAATCATGGTGAAATATTGCACAGGCTCACAAGAATATTTTTCTTTTGCAAAAGAGTATTTATATAAATTCTTTTCTTTAAAAAGATGCATTGAAGTAAGCCTAGGGGTTTATTTTGGCCGAGGGATCCTGACATACAGCCACCTAAAATAAGCTGCTTATGGCATTTCACAGAGTGTTGTGTCCTGTGCCTTGGGGTTACTGTGAGATGAGGCAGCCCATGGTGTCAGTGCCTGGCTGCAAAACCTGTCTGGGGCTTTTTCACTCTTTGACACTCTGGCTTCAGGTTATCTGGGGTCTGAACTCAGCCTCTGGTTAACCTTTACAACGTTTCTTCTTATCCCAAACTGCCTGAAATGTGACAGAAGTACCAGAAATTTTCTCCCAAGCCCACTGGAAGGTATTTAATCCTTTCTATGATGATGACATGGGTCCATTCTTACAGGTTGCCTGAGTTTCCTCCTCCACTCCATGTCCAGATGGTTGTTAGCAACTCTTTCAGCCAAGGGTCTGCAGGGATCAGGGCGGAGACGTCCCCTGTAGGGAAGAGAAGTCTTTGCATCATCAGTCTTCCACTCTCACCTGAAGCTGAGTGACCCACTTGTCCTGGCTTTTGCTTTTCCCATGTCTGTGTATGTGCCAGGAAGCCCTGCCATGATGGCAGGAGCAGGGGTTTGGGGGAAAAGTCGGACTCAGAGACCAGAGTTTTATCAGAAAACAATTCATATCTTTTGAGCATGTTTAGCCCATGCTCTTAGTCATTTTTTTCCAGTTATCTTTGGTCCACATTTGGGTAAAGTAATTTTCAGCCCCATGGTTTTCAAGGACTTCCTAATTTCCAAGTGGAAATGGCTCCAAAACATTTAGGAGCCAGCAGGAGAAAACTAGTCAGTGCTTAGAAGGGGCTGGTGACCATACACATGAGACTGGTTCAGACAGGAGGTGTTTGGGAGTCTGGAAGCTGGTTTTGAACTATCCAAATTATAGCCTTTAGGATATGAAACACAGTATTCCTGCTAGTGGTTTGGTATATTGTAGTGTGTCTCTAAAAGCCTAATATCCCAACAGGAGGAAAGACAGATGGGAAAAAACCTCTGTGGAGAAAAAATATGTTTTCAGATAGGAAGGGTTCTTTAGGAGGAATATATTAACCAAAGAGCTGTGTTACCACATGCAAGAGAGATGATAGCTTTAGCTAAAAGTCACTATAATGACTAGTCACTATAATGAGCTCACCCTAAATAAATATTGCTAACAAGGAAAACTTCTGTGTTCATTTTCTCCTTTTAGGGCTCTACAGGTAAGAGAGAGAAGAGAGGCAGGCATTTAAAAGCCTATTTTAAGGCTTACATAAGTCATCCTCTGATTTTGTCTCTGATAATTGCCTCGATGAATGAGCAGTGACTCATTTTACTTGTGCATGCCTGCTGTGTTTGGGTGAATCCCCAAGCCATTTTCTATTACTGCCTTTTATATGTATAATGCACCCAGTCAACAGCTGCATCTGCCTATTTGGGCCACTGATAAGTGTGCTACCCCTGCCAGGAGTCTCATTTTATGAATTGTATTAATTTTAAGGCAGAGAGAGGCTTGGAGGGACTCAAATTGTGAATGTCTGTAAGGAGGCCAGCTTGCTGAAAGCTCTAAGGGCAATTAACTACATATTCTTAAAGAAGTGTTTTTTTCTGTAACTCTTAACCTCTACCCCTTCTCTTCAGGCCACTGCAAAGTTCAGCAAGGCACCCTAGTGAATGTTTTCTATACTCAGTGCATACTCTGAAGCAAATTCCCTCAGTGGCTGGAGAATTTGCTTTAGAATATGGATCGAATATGTGATGAAGCACACCAGAGGACTGGGTCATAACAATTTTGTTCTTTAGGGCTGGAAGACGGTGATATGCCTAAGCTGGTTGGGGGTGGAGAAAGTCCTGCACCAAACTCGTTTCCCAATGTTAAATTCCAATTTAGATTTTTTTTTCTTCTTTCTTGGTTGTTTGTTTGTTTGTTTGTTTGTTTTTTCCCCCCTGTCCCCCAGCTTCACCCAAGCAGCAGACACATCCCTGTTGCCCGGGGGTGCCCCGCAGCCGCCCGAAGAGCCCCCGGGAGCGGCGCGGGGCGCTCAGGACCNGAGAGAGTTAATTAACTCTCTTAAGAGCTTCCTCATTTGATGGAGAAATCTCAAAAAAGTGAGGCAGAGACGCTGCGGGGGTGGTCAGCCAGCCAACAAGAAGATGGAGAGGGACTTCAGCAAGCTGATTTTCCAGGAGCTCTTCCTCCTGGTCTTTCTGGGGACAGCCTCTTTGTTGAGCTCAGGGAGGGCACTGACCAGGCAACTAGTGACTGAAGCTGTGTCTTTGCTTACTGAACAAGTACCAGCTTACAGCTAATGGCAGGACTGAAGTTAGAATCACAGAACCATTTAGGTTGGAAGAGACCTCTAAGGTAATTGAGTTCAACCGTTGACCCAGCGCTGGAAATCCACCACTAAACCATGTCCCTAAGTGCCACATCTACACACTGGAGCCTACAGGCTGGAGATACCCTCTTCAAAGCCTGTCTGCAACAGAACTTCTGAGTTTTGCAGGTCATCCTCACATTCTCTTGTGATTAGAAGTATGAAAGGAAGATGAAGCCTCATTTCCAACCTTCTCAGGGCTTTTCTTGTACCTGTCACCTCTCAAGATATTCTATGATGCTCACAGCTGAGGTACATGTATAGCAGTCCTTCAGCTGGTTAATATCATTTTGTGTAATCCTTTCAATGTGAGGATTTCATAAGGATCTTGCCTTTCAGCACAAGAGAAGAAAGTAATCCTATTTTTATTTGATGGAGACCTGGAAAGAGAAGGAAAGAGGAGAAAATTGAGAGTAAGGTCCCTATTTTTGCAACCTTACTATTCTGTGTCCGTTCATGCTGACCTCTACACTTCCTGTGAAGCACTCTTTCCTGCAGCATGGGCTCACAAGGATTTCTTTGCTTCTTCCTCAAAAAGCACAGACAAGCAAAGTCTCAAGGCAAATCCCAATTAGTAGGTAGGTGCACAGGAAAGATAACTCATGCCTAGGCCTAACATGGAACAAATATGGGAAGAGAGCTTTCCTATCTCAGCTCCCACCTCACTCAGTGTATGCTGATCAAAACCCATTAGGGGTTTTTTTCCAGGCAGCTGAGAACCCTTAAAAGGCAACGCTTACCTGGATGTTGGTTTTGAACAGTAGATTCCCCCCTCTTCTGTGTTACATCGTGAGCTCCCAGTCCTGTTTCAGCCTGCTTGCTCTCTCGGGTCTGTGACCATACTGTCGGCTTGCAGCACTGTTTGGGCAGTACTTCAACATTTAATTTCTAATCCCCTTAACATGTGGTAGGAAAAAATGGGTAGGCCATGCTGTATGGGTTCCTGTGTAGATATTTGCATAGAATATTGTGGTACTAGTGTGTGAAAGACAGAAAATATCAGAAAGGAGAATGTGTAACTAAGGATAGAGAAGTTAGGACTAGATTACCCTGACCATGGAAATGTCAGTGGAAGAAAGGAGCTGGATACACAGATTATTTTTCTTGATGTGCCCGTGCCCTACTGTGCTAGTCAGAGGACTCAGCTGCCTCCTTCCAGTGTGACCCCTCTGGCTAGAAGAAAAAGGGTGAGGGATCTTGGGAGTTAGCTTGAAAGCCTGAGTTGTTTTGACTCCTAGGAGAGTTAAACATCCCTTCAATGGCAGAGAAATAGATGGAGAGGAAAAGCTGCCATGGGATGTGATTGAAAGGAAGAGGGATCGTGCTGTGGATCAGTCTTCTCCAGGTTGGCAGGTCTTCTAGAGCAGAAAGATCATCTCAGGAACAAGAAGATGCTGCTGGTAGGAGACAACAGGGCATTCAGGAGCCCACTTACCCAGGATGTCCTGGAGCTTAGTGGCCATCCTTTAGTCTCTCTCCTCTCCCACAGACCCCAAGCCTTACAGCCTCTGCTTGTTCCCTCCCATTCAGCTTCTGAC
Source organism: Calyptomena viridis (assembly GCA_013390005.1). Classification (NCBI taxonomy): domain Eukaryota; kingdom Metazoa; phylum Chordata; class Aves; order Passeriformes; family Eurylaimidae; genus Calyptomena; species Calyptomena viridis. The sequence goes on along the minus strand of WEIV01016684.1, from coordinate 16,721 downwards.
AGCCTCCCTTTCACACCTCTTTGCAGGGGTTGCTCTGCAGCTGTGCTGGTTTTATTCCCATCCTCTCCCTCTTAAAATGCAAAGCCCTTGTGGCAGCTGTCCTGTCTTTTCTAGGGGAGTGATCTGCTCTGCAGAACAAGAGCCAGCACCCACCATCTCTGGCCACCTCTTGCTGTGCAGCATGGTGGGGTCAAATTGCCTGCCTGTGCCCAGCCTGGGCTTTCAGCAGCTCCTCTGCAGTTTCACATGTGTACTGGGATTTTGGTCATGCAGAAGGCCTCAGGACAGCATTTCCACCCTCCTTGGGAGCCTGTGTCCCTGCGGTGGAATGGGGGACCCCAGCCAGCTGTGAGTGCTCCCTGGCAGCCAGAGGGTGGCACATTGTGTACACAAGAGTGTGTGAACTCAGTCAAACTTCACAAACAAAGATAAAAATGGAGCCATGACATAATCAGTGCTCAAATATAGCAACTCAAGGTTTTCTGAGAAAGAGACAAGTGAAACTGTGAGGCAGAGCAGGTGCCACAATTCCTGTGGCTTTCACTTCCCCTTACCTTGGCTTCTCAGCAGCGAAGCAGGTGCTGGCCACAGGCCCCAATTTAGTTTACAGGCAACAAAACAGCCTGTCACTGGCAGCCTTGTTGCTATGCAGGACAGGAGTCTTACTGTCTTACTGCATGGTGGCATGTCCAGTGCCGTGCAAGTCCCTCACCTCTAGCAGAGCCCCCACCTCCTCCCCATCTCCATTGCTATCTCTGCTGCTGCTACAAAAACAGTCAAGCGTGATCCCAACTGGCATTTCAGAGGAGCCTTGCAGCTGGCTCATGAACCAAGAGTTAAGGGGCTGTGTCCCTCGTCTTGCCCCCTCAGACAAGTCTGGCCACAGCTTTCATATGGTGGAAAGATTGGCTTGGTGAAGCATGACATGGGCCAAGGTGGCTCCAGTCTCCCTCAGTCCCTGGACAATGTTACAGGGAGGGTCACAGCTGCCCAGCAGCCTCCTCCTCAGACCTGCAATGAAACATGTGCTGCTTCAGCTCCTTGGGAGGAAATGGCAAAGTCAAGCAGAAAAATATATCCCCTCCCTGGTTTGGCTTTCTGAGATAACATGGGGCTAACACAGGGTTATGCTTGTGGGTGCAACTGATAAATTGCTGCCCCTCTAAACCTGCAGGGAGCTGCTGTAAGAGTTGAGCTTGTGCAGCCTGGCTGTCCCAGACATGGCTCTGCATGAGGAGAGCCACCTGTAGCTCTCTATAGGCTTGGGCATAGGAATGAGGTACCTGTGTGTCAAACATGGCCTGAGAAAATGGAAAGGGGAAACTCTGAACCTAAGGTCAGACTTAGAATTCTCCTAGGGCTGAATATAGGCAAAAGCTGGCTTGTACTCAAGTAGGGACCACCAGAACCCCAGTAGTCCCAGAAGACCTTCTCTGCTGAAGGCATTGCACGAGCTTGGCTTTCCCATTGGCACAACAGCAGTGTGGGTGGCAGGTACCATGGCCATCATGGCCATGGCATTGACTAGAGGAGAGGTCAGGTTTCCTGGGGAGTCAGAGCCAAAAGGGAAAATGTTCAGAAACAGGAGCCTACTGGTTACATGAAAGCCAGGACACGTGGGGGCTGTCAGCATACTGTGAAACACATACCTCTCCTGATGTGCTTCATCATTTGGACTGTCTACTTTTGACCTTGCATGGTGGTACAGCAGGGCTTGTGGCTGGAAACATGTGGTGTCTCCATGCCCTTTTCTGACTCAAAGCAGCGTCTCTGCAAGAGGGCACAGCAGCTAAAATGGGATGAAGTCAGAGATCCAGGTGCAGCCTGTGTGAAAGCTTTCATAGCATTCCAGGTGCCAATAATGTACTGAACAGGGGAGGGAGAAAAGGAGAGGAACCAGCTGCAAACTCCTGTGCAAACACAGTGGCTCAGACTCCCAGCTGAAGCCTAAACCAGGTGTTTCCTGGGGTATGTGAGTGAGTGGACCCTGTAGCTACCTCTGCAAGATGCTTTGTGCCCCATCTTCCTCCTCCTCTACCCTCATGCCTGTAGGCAGCATGGGAAGTGAAGCTGCCTCTCTGCACCTGAGATAAGGAATTTGTCCCACTCCTTTCTTGTATTCCTAAACCCCACAAAACCACTCCTGCCCCTGTTTTTGTGCTCTGACCTGAGCACCAGCAGGTAGATTGGGGCCACAGCCAACATGGAGGCTGTAGCAGTGGGACTCTGCCCTGTCTCCAGCTACTGCTCTGAGTGTGGTGACCTACAGCCACAGGGTGTGACACAGGTGAAGGAGATCCACACCCAGGCAGCTGGCTCAGCTGGGTGAATGTCTCTAAATAGAGGTGTTGTATGATGCCTTCAAACCTCCCGGACTTGCAAGAAAAATGCTGCACACCAGCAAAATTCCATATGTGCTGCTGTATCCCTGGTTCAGCCTGGACTGAGCCACTGTTTCAGCACCAGCTGGGCACCTACTGCCAGAGTGGTGTTTTGCAATGACGTCTGTGGCTCATGCAGCACGTGCTCCATGCATGGCTATTTACTGGTCTGGCTGTGCTGTTTCCCAACCCTGCATCCAGTCCTCTGTGTGCCCAGTGCTATGGCCTGCACTGCTTGTGCTCATCCCCATCCCATCCTGGGGAGCCTGGGGCTGGTGGGTGGCAGCGGGGGGATATTCCTGACCACCCTGAAGGGGATGTGTGGATGAACCTAGTTATAAAGTTTCTGAGTTCTTCATAGTCCATCCCAGTTACGGACCTGAAAAATCAATGAGTGTGGTGCCCAGAGGCACTTGTTCCTTTGGGAATGCAGAACAGCTCAATGTGTAGTCCCATCAAAAGGTCTCTGTGATGCCAGGAGGGTTTGTGCTCCCGTGTCTGAGTGATACAGCACAGCAGATGCAGTGAATAACTTTCTCCCTTGCCCAATGCCTCCATTTTGCAACAGGAAGGGACTCTTTGAAGGGAAGTCAGAGCTTTTCATAGAGTTTAGCAGCAGTGGATGGCAGGCGTGGTGCCATCCACTTGACGTCATGGTGCTGGCTGAGCCTCTTGACTGCTCTGCCCTGTGCCAGGTGCCAGTCCTCTGTTGTTCCTGCCCAGACCAGCACTGGGACTTCAGGAGCTGCCTCTTGGCTTTGCAGGGGAGCCAGCAGTAGTGCTAAGGAGATGCTGTAACCCTGCTGCTCAGTCACTCACTCTCTGCGAGCTCTGCAGTGCAAAATGCCTGAGAGGCAGCGATCCCTGTGAGGCAGCAGCACACTGGAGACACATCAGCAAGGTCAGACTAAACATCAGCTGTGTGCCAGGTTGTTGACATTTTGTCCTGGAGGAAAAGATCCTGAAAAGACCTTGAGGAGGCAGGGAGACGAGGCTCCATGCCAGGATGGGACCCTTTCCCCAGCTGCAGCCCTTCTGGAGAGATCTTGAGTGCGTGCATCCAGCTGCTGGCAATGCTCACTGCCCCAGTGCATGTCCCCAGGCTTGAGTGACTTGGGCATTTATCCCAGAAAGGGGGAAAAAAATCCCCGAGCTTGTTCTGTAGCTCAAGAGTCACGTCATGTTTCAGGATGCTGCAGAGGCTGCATCCCCAAGGAGGCAATAATGGCACTAACCCCTCCCCTGAGTGCTGGTATCCCGGGCTCAGACCAGGCATCTGGCTCTGCCGATTGCCTCCAGCATCGCTCCTGTGGCAGATCCTGATGGGTAGATCACTGGGGCAGGTGCTGCTGGCCTGGACAATTAGGACCATCAGTTAAAGTGGGCCAAAAATAGTTAAAAACAGGGTCTACTGAGCAGGTATGTGCTGTTCCCAGGCAGGAAGAGGTTAGTACAGTTGTGAAAGCATGGGAAATGCTATGGTGTTGAAGAGAAACTGCACATGGTGCTTTTACAAAAGATGCATGTGCCTCCAACCATGCTCATTACTAGCCAAAACGCAATTCAACCTCATCTTTAGGCTCACTAATCTTAATCACTCTCCTGGAAGCCTGAAGAAATATTCCTGTCTGTGTTTCTACCCCTTTGCCTGGTCTTGAGTCACAGAAGAACTTTTGCCATTGTACTGCAAGAGGCAGGACTCACTGGGCCTTGCTCCTTCTTAAACATGTGGTACAGAAACCAAGTAAAGTCCATATGGCCTTGTACTAATAAGTAAGGTTCTAGTATCTATTTTAATAACCTTTAGGTTAAACACCACAAAGCAGAATGGCTAGAAAGAAAAAAATCCCCACAAACCTATGTCCATACACTGTGTCTGCAGATTACCTTACGAAAGACCTTATTAAAAACCTTCAAAAGTACAAATCAGCTTGTTCCATTTTAGTCACTTTTTGGCTGACTCAGCTGAACATTCTGTGGGGTTTGTGAGATGATGGCATTTGATCTGCAGCAGGCATCCCTTGGCTGCAGTCATTGGGTTTATGAATTTTCTAAATGTGTTTTTGCTTATCCTTCATTTTTTGCCTCTAGAGATTTTCCAAGTAGGGGTATAAGCCCTATGGGTCTGCACTTCTCTAAGATAGTGGGCAAGCTTTTTGGAAGTTTCAACTCAAATTGCTGGCATAAATTAGCCCATTTCTTTCTGTCTCCAACTTCAAAAGTTTTTTCTTGGAAAAGAAGCATTAAACCGGAAAGGAGTCTTGACTTTCTAGTGCGTCATGGGAGGGAGAGAAGGAAGGACAGTTGCTTTGTTTGTGGGATGGTTTTGGTTGTTTGTTTCTCTAGAAGCAGATACAAATATCTATAACTCGTCAGACTTGGAGCTCTTTTCTGTTTATTTATTGATTGATCGATTGATTGATTGATTTACTTACTTATTTCTAGGAAATTAGGCCTTGATCATTCTTTTTTTTCCTGGAAGACTTTTGACACAAGTCAAATGTGGGGGAAAAATGAGCAACCAAAAGGCTCAAAAGTATTTTAGTCAAACAAACAATTCAAAACATCCATGTGTTATGTTGGTTCCTTTTAGCAGCTGTTTGTCTCCAGATGTCTGGCAAATGGTCACAAGAAGCACTTTATGTGAAAATTGAAAGAGTGGTCACTGCCTCAGCTAGCAATGGAGAAGGTTTCTGTTTTTCCTTATCTGACCATCCTCCTCCATGAAACAGGAGTGAGATAGGAGATCTTAAAGAAAGCAGGTTAGGCAAGGAGAACCCAGTCCTGGATTGAAAAACAAATCTATATTTAAAAAATAAGACTACCTTCCTGGCTACCTTGGGGGTTTTATAGACCAGAAAGCAAAAACCCTACAACGGCTAAAACTCTCCAGAGCCACAAATTGCCTGTGGCCTTCTGGAGATCACAGTAGATTGTCATTCCCTGTCTTTGCCCCTGGGAGGAATGCTGCAAAGGGCTGACTCACTCCACAGGAAGAGCCCTTTTTCTACTTAGGGAAAAAGCTTAGCTGATATGGCTTGTCTCTTGGGAAGATTGAAACTTGCTCTGGAAAACCTTCTGCCTGTTTGACCCCTGGCTTTGCCTGGCTGAGGAGCTTTTGCAAAATGTGAATGGAACAAGAGCTGCTAAAGCTTTTTTTGGGGAAAAGGGAGATAGCTGTATTGCAGCTCTCAGTCTTGGAAGAAAAGAGGCAATTGCATTTGGGTGCAGCCGGGCTCAGGGTCACTCCTGTCAACACTCCCCTCCAGAGCAGCACTGCAGTGGCAGATGCTCATCTTCATTGGGACTATGTACCTGGAGGCACAGCTGCTCCAAAGTCCTTCCCAGGTGGGTCCCATTGTTCCCCATGACCGGCCAGCTTAGTGACAGGGGTGAGGTTGAGGAACTGAATTCAGGACCAGTGTGGACTTAGACACTGTTCCTCATCCACTGTGCTGCCACTCCTGGCATGTGGTGCCCTTAGCCAAACAGATGGGTCTGAGACAATTTTTTTAAAATTATTTTTCTTTTATTTTCCCCCTCTTTTTTCAGAAGTCAAATATGCCTTACTTGGCTTGGAAAGCAGTAAAAATAGGGTGGATGGAAGTGAACTGGATGTGATCTTTCAAAAATTTGTCTGCCAGTAGGAAAGCAAATGCTAAAGGAAAAATAATAAGGTTTAAAAAAGTGAAATATTTAAAATAAAAAAAACTAAAAAATGTAAATCCCATAAGTAACATAGTTTGAGCCATCAAATAACACCTCAAAGTGTATTCCTCGGTTGAAGGTGACCCTGTTATTTCTGGCTTATTTTCTGGGCAGTCACAAAAAGATGCCAGGGACCTGTCTGGTTGTGCCATAGCAGCACTGCCAGCAATGTGCCTGGCCACAGTGTGCCTGCCCATCCTGGGCAGGTGGGTATCTGTCCTGGAACAATCAGTCTGCATGAGACAGAACTGAGCCCAGGTTAAAAAAAACCCAGCAGCTTTTTTGGCCTTGAGAAACAGAGCACCTCATTCCACTGACCCCCTCCTGCATCTTCCCAAAGGGACTGAGAGAATTTCTGGGCCCATGCAGGCTCCCTATTGCATTTCCAGATCCTTGGTGGAGCAGCTCCAGTGTTGCCCCATCCTCCCTGCCAGTCCTCCCTATGTGAGGTTACTTGACTGTGCATATGAAAATAGCTTGTATGTCCCAGTTTATTATTTCTCCTAAGCAGATGAGAGGGTTGGAGGCTGATCAGAGCAGAGGAGTCTCCTGGTGAGTTCATTCTTCAAAAGCTCGTGTGGGCTGCTTCTCATTAGGGCTTGCTATAGTGCCAGGAGAAAAGAATAATTCTCTCTGGATTCATGTGCACGACCCTTTACTGCTGTCCTGAGGTGGCTACAGCTGCTCCCCTCTTGGGATTTGCCAGACACAGCAAACTCTGTGCTGTTTAGACTGCATGGGCTGCTGGCAGATAGAGACAGAGGGCTCGGAGCAGCACGAGCTCCCAGCTGTGCAGTGCAGCCGTGGGCATGGCACTGACCTGCCCAGCAATCCCTAGGGACAGGCACACGCTCCATTCACAGATGCTGTGATGCATCAAATAATGATTTGAGTCCAGGGGGCTCCTGAAGAGCTTCGTTCTTCCTCACCCAAAAAACCCCAACCAAAAGTCTCCAAACCTCAACAAGTGTCTGGAGCCAACATGCTTGATTTAATGGTGATGGTTTAAAAGTGCAGTGAGCTGCGCTGTGTGGGGCTGTGACACTGGAGCTGCTTACTGCCCGTGTTGTCCTCACTGGTTGCTCCAGGGTTGCAGTTTACTTCCTGGGGCCTGCTGATGAACATTGCAAGGACAGGCTAAGGAAGCAGCCCTCCATCAGAAAATCTGGCTGTTGGCTGCAGCGTGTTTTCCAAGGGTGTAAGGACTATTTCTCGTTGTACTACTACTTGCTGTTTCTCTGAATCAATAAAATAACTTGCATCTGTCAGCAAACACTGACACGCTTTTCCAAAACAGGTGTTGAAAAAGTGTTGCACTTTGTGCCCCTTGAAAACGGGCCACTGGAGGATGGGGCACAAGGGAGCAATGGGTTTTTCAGGGGGACAGCCTCAAAGTCTGTTTTTAGCAACTCACTTTGAAGGTTCATTGCTAATTGTAAAATATTTCTGCACTGTAGCTTCTGTAATAACTATGTTAACTAGTTTTGCTGGCTAACTCTAACAGTGATGATCACAATGCATAGAGTGAGGCATCTAAATGTGATACACTAGAGGAGAATTTGCCTAATTGCATCAGTGGCTCTGAAAAATGTCTAAAAGGGCATCTTATTCATGGCTACTCCACCTGCAGAAACTCCATCATCTTCTTCAGCTCTCAGAATGTGCTGCTGGACTGGCTGAGTGCCCATCCCACGTCCCTGGGCTCTGCTGTCCTGAGCTGGTGTATCAGCAGGTCCCACTGGTGGCTGCTATTGCACCCACCAGCCTGCAGAACATTTCTACGTATTCTGCTTTGGGGTTGTGTGCTGTTGGGGTTTAAAATGTTATTATTATTTTTTAAAAACTCTGGATCACTACCTTGAACATGCTTTGGTGTACTGCTGTAACAGAGTTCAGTTCCAAGAGATGCTCATGTGCAAACAAAGCTGTCACAACAGGACATGGAGCATTTCCCTTCAATGTAACTCCTTCATTGGGGTCTGCCAAAAGAAGGTATCCTACCATTACCATAAAATAGGTTTTTTGCATTTTTCAAGTGTTCTTGTCTGGTCTCATAAAAGAGCAGCTCTTCTGCTTAGTGCTCTCTCTTTTACAACTCTGGCCTTAGAGAAATTCTGTTATTGTTCAAACCATGGTGTTGACCATCAGCTGGTCTCTGCTCAGTGGCCTCTCACCAAGTTCACATTTCATACTGACAGTGTGTACAACCTTCTGGATGTGTTTTCACAGCAGAGCAGAGAGGCTCATGTTCCTGAAATGTACTGTCCAGCCACCATGGGAAGAACCTTCTGAAGTCCACTGGGACCAGAAAAGGGGGATTGCTCCTGGTCTGCAATGCAGAGCACTGTCAGAGAGAGTTTCAGGTATGTCAGTTTTCCTCCCCTTGCAGACTCAAAGGGTTGGATGAGCTCCACTGTTTAGGCTTTACTTACTGACAGTGGCAGACCTCAGGGTCTGAAGTTTTTTCCTCCACTCTTCTGTGCTTGGGTGAGCACGTGCCAGACTAGTTCAGTCACTCTCTTTTGGAATCTCCTGTTACTGGCTCATCTCTGGGGCCTTTCAGCTTACTGAGGAGGTGGCCTAAAAACTTTTAGGAACTCCTAAATCCACATAGGATGTATACACCTCTGAGGGCAGTTTGGTTACACTTACCTTGTTATTGCCGATGGCTGCCCCTGGGAAGAGCAGGTTCAAATGCTATGGATACACCTGCCCTAAACTGCACACTTTGTATACAATGAAGAGGATGTGAATGGATCCATGAGCCAGAGAACACACAGGATTCTGATGGATCAGTGAGGCAGAGAACAGCAGAGTTCCTAATAGTTTACTACCACTACTAATTCTGTCAAGGAAGGGGCTACATTGCACCTTCCCTGTTCTCATGAAGATGTTCACTAGTGTTAGTTTTCAGTATGCAAAGTCACCTTTGAAATGTTCTTTCTGGGCAGACAGGGTAACATCTTACTTGCAAATAAGCAAACCTGTTCAGATGTTGTAAAAATGGCTTTTTCAGCCAAAATATTAGCAATGCCTAAGTGTGTCCAAGTTGTTACAGCAGCCAGATGCTGCTATTAACCTTTAAACCACATGAGTTACGAGTTCCTTGTTCTGTAAACATTCTGGTGAGAATGAGAAATAGGGTTTGCAACCATGTCTTTCAAGGAAATAAGCATGGTAAATGGATGGACAACACTGGGAATGTTCTGTGGGACGAGCATCTAACCCCAGGCTCACATACTGATATATCTGTCTGCTTTTGTACAGCATTGCTTTATGGTAGGTGCGAGTTTGTTGCAGTGTCACGCTAGAAATCAAAGAGATCTTACAAACATGACTCAATTGTGAACAATTCCATTGATAAAGTAGCTCTACTCAGCACTACAGCCACATTGGAAACTTCACCCCCACCCCTTACTTCAAACAGAAGGCCAGATTACAGCCCAGTTGCACTGACCATGCAGTATCCATGTGCCAGGCAAGAACTGCAGTTCATGTTTATGGAAACCATGAAGCCCTTTCACCCAAAGTGTTCCTCAAACATACCTGGGATCCCCTTTCCTGAATGCACCAGGTACTTTTTTGGGGGGGAAAAGATGGACAACACAGGACACCTACTGTTCTGATACAACCCACACAGTTGGTCCCAGCAGAGGTGTTGAGTACATCACTCTAGGGTGTCATTAAAAGGTCAATGATTAAATTGTTCTCCTCATCCACTACTTAAAAATTGCTTTTGCTTTCTGAAGAAAAACAACTAATAACAATGCAGCAAGAGCAAAGTGGTCATGCTGAGCCTTTCTTCTGAGTGTTTGCTATTCAAGTCAGTTCTCAGTGAGTTACAGGACCCTCCCAATGGACTGAGATTAAGCTCATTACATTTTTCCCCAGTTTTCTTAATGGTTGATCTGGAAGTCACATATGCAGGCAACAGCTAAGCTGCAGGTACCATGCAGAGATGTGTCAGGGCCACACTGACTAATACAGACACAATGCAGAACCAGTGTGTACACTTGCTTGGGTCTCTATTCCAGGAATTGTCTATGCAGACCAATTCTGCAGGACCCAGCTTAGGCTACTCATGCCATTACTGACTACCTGGACACAAAGCCAGATCTCATTCCCAAAAACAGTTCCAACCAGCAGCATCAGTATTAGAGGACACTGAACTGTAGTTTGATTCTTCAGGCAGGCTTCCTTCCAGAGCACAGGGGTGGGCATTTAACAACCTTCCTTGCTGTCCCCAAAAAAGGAGACGATAAACTCCTACAGAAAGTGGGAAGAATGAAGGAGAACAGGCTTTGCTATCTACCTCCTCCCTGGAGCAAGGACTTCTCACAATATCTTGATGAAAGTGTTGAGAACACAGTAACATTTTGAGTTTTGCTGCTCTTGTGCTAACCACACTGTAATGGCAAGCAGTGCTGCCACATCTGGATGAGGAATCTGGTTTTCAAGGGAAGCACAGCTGAGAAAGGCTTCAAACAGGATTTGATTAGCTGATTAAAACCAGATGCTGTGCTGGCAGACAGGCTGCTGTGGATCATCTGATACAATCCCCTTCCCCTCGTTTTTGTACATAATGTCCTTCCAAGCAAAGCCACCTCCTCCATAGCTATGTCTAAAGTGCATTAGGAATCTTGGCTTTTTTTCAGTTATACACAATGTGAATGGTTTTGCCATTTAAAATATTTTAGGGGGATTGAGAGTCAAGTAGTTGACTGCTTATCAGAAATCCACCTGGTATTCGAAGAGGCAGAGGCCATACTGCAGAGGGCCCAGGGCTGCAGGATTTTAATCCCTGCAGTCCTTAACCCTTACACAGCACATCCCCACCTTCTCCTGGAGATAGGAGCTTCATCAACTCTGGGACTAGAGGAGGAACACCCTTCCTCACCACCCCACACACTTTATTTTTAAGCCTGTGAGCTAAAAAGGCTCTGTATCCCAATAGTGAGGCATAAAACACTTCATTCCACTTTGGAAGGAAACAGTGCCTTGCAGCAGGTTTGCTTGCCTCCACACTCAGGGAGGCACATCTCCACACCTCACTGCTCAGGGCCGCTTTAGCTCATCCACATCCTCATCTCAGCCTGATGCAGAGACCAGACACTGCACGTTGTTCATCTCTGTACTCAGTTGTTCATCCTTCTAACTTGGGTATTATTACTTTCCCATGGGAGACTGAAGATAATCCAGTGGGCCAGTTGCCTTAGGAGTAAGGCTAAGCATTGGTGTTACTCCTCTTTGGCACCAAAGGATCACAAATTGAGTTGTTCCAGGTAGTTTTCCCCTTACTCTTTTCCTCAAATACAGCTGAAACAATTAACTTACTGTCCCAAGACTGCACTTGCTAACAGAAGTCACTGGGATCAGTTCCTATTTAGCCAGAATCAACATAGTCAAGAATTCCTGTAATACACTTAGAGGTGCAAACATGTTTCAGAGTGGGACTATTCATTTGGTTGCTTGGTCACAGAGGTAACAGGAGATTCACCCCAGAGAGGCCATGGAAAGGGGATAACTCCTTTTCCTCTTGTTTTTCAGTTTGTCAAAGGAGAAGGGCTGGTATCAGCTTGCTGAATAGCAGAACCATCTAAATTAATTTCACATGGAGTGTCTGGTCTCAGCAGCAGGACGCTAATCCTTTGCAGCACTGCAGCCACAGAAGTGCTCAGGGACAGACTGGGGAGAAGGCCTCCAGAGCAGTGTTGAGGCAACACAGGCATATGAGATAGGAAAAACAGGGGTTTAAGCTACCACTGGGGAAGAGAAGATGCCAGAGAAACTCAGCAGCTGTTTTCATCCTAGGATTTTGTGAGCAGGAAAACACAGGGAAAAGAACAGCTCAGCTCCAAGTATACACATGGCAAACAAGGCACTGGAACAGGTTACCAAGAGAAACTGTGGATGCTCCAACTTTTTAAGTGTTCAAGACCAGGTTGGATGGAGCACTGAGTGACCTGGTCTAGTGAAAGGTGTCCCTGCCCAGTGGAGGGGTGTTGGACTAGATGATCTTCAAGGTCCCTTCCAACCCAAACTACAGTTCTGTAAATTCACACTGGCTCAAGGGCATATAGACATTCTGACTTTGCCCACAACTTTTTGCCACTTCCTACTCCCAACAGTATCCAGTCAAGAAAGCCTTCAAACACACCACAGGAGCAGCAGCCACCAGATCCTTTACCTTTCACTGCCTTGGCAACTGCTACAAACTGGGCTTGGCCAAATGACAACAGGTCAGCCCAGATACTTAGTCACCTATCCATGGTCAGACTCCTAAGACATCTAATCACAGTGTCACCAGGAGAATACAAGATCTGTCAGAAGAGGTGTGGCTAGTGAGTGCCTGAGCACCACATCTGGGTTTGACTGACAATGCTGTCACTTTACCACTGTAACACCCTGAGCGAACCTGAGGGTAATGACAACAATCATAATTACATTAATACAATTTTCTAAGGAGGTTCCTCTTTTGAGCCTGCAGATGGTGTGACGTAGCTTTAAGCAAGGCAATAAACCCTCCATCAGAATTTTTAATTCTGCAGTGACTGCACTGAGTAGAGATGGTGAAATATATTATGACATACAGACTGCTTTCCTGTCCTCTTCAAGAGGAAAGCATTATGTCCACCCTTAACTAGGGCAAGCCAGTGTTTATCTCTGCCTAAATCAAATGCAGCTCAGCTGGTTTAATACAGTATTTTTTTTTGCATATTAGAATTAAACAATTAAATGCTTTAATAGCAATCAATAACCTGAGCATTTAAAAGATTTGGTTTTTTTCACTGTCCTATTACATTTTTAAATGTCTCCATTAAAAATGAAACTGGTAAATGGCCACAACTCCAGACTCACTGGAAAATGCAAGATTTTTGCAGCACAATATAGGTCTCGCCACTGAGATTTGCGAGACTTGGGTAAGAAATGAGATTTAAAGCAAAGTCTTTCATGGGAAAAATATACACAGTAAGATGCACAGTGCCAAGATCTCCTTTTTGCTTTGCAAATGCTCTAGAGGCACATTCACACTTCGCTGAGCCAAGTAATTTCTTAAAATGATTGGATGAGGGTTTAAAAAACGTGCAGACTGAGTCCTAACAAGAACTGTTTAGGTTTTATGACTCCGAGCCATCTGTGAGCTAAAGGTACAGAAACCATCTAAAAACTGTCAAGCTGAGAGTTTGGTTTCCACAATAAGCTCTGAATCACCTTTAATCACTGGCTATTCTGCAGCAGCCCCACTGAAAATGCCATGGGTGTGAAAAACAGCAGATGGCTAACGGGGGTGGAAAGCTTACACAAATCATTACAGAAGCATGGAAAATTCAGTGCTGGCTATAAAAGTCAGTAGACAAGGGCAGCTGTAAACAGCTAGGTGAAAAGAGGCAGGAGGGACATGTGGTAGCTGCTCTGTATAAACTGCTGCTATTTCCTTCACAAAAACCACCAGAGAAGTGCTGAATCAAACACTTGTGAACTGACCATAAGGTGCAACACTCCCAAGTATTAATATTAAACATGGTTTTCTGTTGTGCTAGAGTTTCCAGCTTTTAGCAGCACCTTGGATCTGATAATGGAATCATGTAAGGACGCTGTGGGACACTCAAAAAGCAAATCCACTTGCTTTTTATATGTTGTATATTCATGACTGTTAAACCCCAGCCAAGTGCTTACTTTAATCTGTAACTGACATACCAATATGCTGAGGATACTTGGAGTATAAACACAGTGTTAAGACAAGAGGCCAACGTAGGATAGAAAGGAAACTCAGTTGGGCCATCTTTGACTGCACTCCTAACAGAGCCACCATTTCCCCTCCCCTTCATACGCAGTTTAGGCAGATGGCATTCACTTATCATACAAACATGCCTGGCCCTGTCAGAGGAGAACATAAACAACTATAGTTAGAGAAAAGAAACCACAAATGCTTTTCAGTTTTATTCTTGTCGGGAGGGTAGTGGCATCCTGACATGTCACATCATCCAAGGAAAACTGACAGGGACTTTTTCAAGGCTCCTAGCTCACCTAGCAGTTATGGTACTAATTCTTGGAATAATCTTGGCTTGGCTGTAGTGCTTTGTTCAGCCTGCAGACACGGCATTCCCAATTCCAGATAGTTTCACTGGGTCAAGACTAAAGTAATCAGTACTAACAGAAAGGGAAAGTAATTAGATGTGAAACACGGACTATATGATGAGTGATGTGTCAGGCTGGTACTACACAATATTTGTACAGACCAGTCAGAAATGGGTATTACAAACAGAGTCAAAAAATAGGAACAGTTAAAAACATGACTGAATGCTTTTGATGGGTTTTTCAGAAAAGAGAAAGTCTGTTCAGAAAAACAATGTAACAGCTTCAAAAAACAACAAACACAAACAAAAAAAAACCCAAACGAAAATGCATCTAGTAATCTTTAAATCAGCTTTTCCATTGGATAAATATATTTGAAATAGTTGTACAGTTCACAGTGGCATAAAGTTCTCTGATTGCTTGAGTGCTTGAAAATATCTCATCAGTAAAAAAATACCAGAGCTGGGGGAGGAAAACCCTCTCTCTGAATTCTGTACATGGGCAAATGCACAGGTTTTGGCAGGCATCAGGTCATCGGATCCACGGGAAACTGGCAGCATCACAGCACTGGAGATCACAAGTCAGGGGATGGAGGATAAGAAGAATAGTAAGGCCCATTTTCCTGCAATGAGAACAGAATAAGTAGTTGAACAAAAGTCTTCTCCAATACACCTTGGTGTAATGATGGTGACACAGAGGCAGAAATAATTAGGTACTCATGGCTTTGTCTTTCATGAATACGGTGACTGTCACAATTCACCCAGGAGAGGACTGTGCTGGTAAACACACACAAAAGAGGCCTTGGTTTTGCCTCTGTTTTAAGCAAAAAACACAGGTTAATTTTTTGCCATAAACCACAGCTGTGATGCAAGGGAGCCATGAGTGCCTGCATAGCCAGTAACTCAAGACAAAGCTGCTAATGCACACACAGAGCTATGGCTATTACTTTGTAGTTACATCACAGCCTCTTTGGAATGATTTTGTCAATGCAACCCACATTCATTCCACCTAGGGTAGAGAAAGGAAGAGGTGGAGGGTCTGACATAAAGGCAGGGCACCCTTCTATGGTTACATTTTTCCCCGTTGGTTTTTTTTTTCCCTTTTCCTGCATGTTTGTTAATATGTGGGACAGGGAAGACAAAACACAGATACTACTTCTTTTTCCAGTCAGTGTAAGGTATATAGCAGGTGTGTAACATGAATTTTATCTTGTCCACAGGCTCCTAGTGTGTTATGTTACAGTTTTTGGATGAGGAAAGAACTCTGCCTCTTATGCACATAGGAGACTGCTCTAATGGGAAAGTATCCTGGTTCTTAGCCGAGCCCCCTGCTGGGGTGATGTAGACAAAAAATTAATAGAATCATTAGTCACAGAAGAACAATTAGACTCTTCAGGAACCTTTCCCCTTTCTTCTCCCCATTCTTAAGATGTGGAAGGCAGTCCCTCTAAAACTCTTGCAGAACAGAATGGGAGAGCACAAGAACTGCACTTAGGAGCCCAGACTCACGCTGGCCACATGCAATCACTTACCCTGGCATCATACTCGAGGACGAAAGGGGGGAGATCAATCTGTTCTGGGGGTATGGCTGAGAATAACTGCTGAAGGCTTTCCACATAGTGGATTTTGTCCTTTAGCCCTGAGACTGTAAAGGTTGTGAAAAACCACGCTGAGACCTGAAAATAAGCCCCGACAAAAACAAATGAACACGGTGCTATTTCAAAACCTTCAAGTTCAACATAATGCTCCATAATTAAAGAGGCTCGAGTTAAACTTGAAACACTAATATCATTGCAATAACAAGGTCAGGAAGTATGCAACACTGACTTGTAGTAAGCACTGTCTTGAGGGCTTTCAAGCGAGTGTTTTCTGACTCCACACTCATTCCTGCCCAACTGCCAGTTTAAGGTCCCTTTCTACTGTTCAAGAGTGACGGCTGTTCTGCTATTTGATTTCAATAAAATATCAGTATAGTGGCATGTTTAGCCAGCTCAGAAAATGACCTATTTGACTCTGTCAGAAGCATTTTGAACTCCTTACATTCAAGTTTGCACAGAAAGGGCAATTAGGAGGAGAGAAAGGGAGACTTTCAGCTTTCAAAGGTTCTATTGAAATCTCCCTTCTGCTTTGGGTTGGCTAAGTGAGAGTGTCCTTTTGTTTTACCACCTGTCTTATCAAAGTCTTATCAATTTAACTGCATGAGAATAAGACTATCAACTTATTCTACAAGATTTTATTTCAGGTATTCATGCCCCTGTCTCCTATGGATATAAATGGGATAAGGAATTTTTGATTTGTGAAGACTAGTAAGACACCATTGATGCTTCTACAAGTTATTAAATATTCCTGTTTAGATTGACTGCATGAGCTTTACCATTTCAACCTATCTTCTCCAAAATTAAGCACTGTATTACTTCTTGTTTATTTGTTATCTAGTCTTTTCCTGGCAGACTGAAGGGAAAGAAAACAACTGCTCATAAATGCTCCTATTAGGGACCAATCACATGGTCTTGGACACCCAGCTCTTGCTGACCCACCTTGAGTACAGGGGCTGGAC
>WEIV01016682.1:52059-68166 GCA_013390005.1 Calyptomena viridis | reverse complement strand
TATTGGAATTATTGTATTTTGTATTGTTGGTAGTAGACTTAATTTTTCTACTTGGAACAATATTATGTGAGTCTTATAAAAATCCACTTTTAAAGTATTTTGTGACACAAGTTCATGCAGTAGCCTAATTTAGAATATAAATGAGTTGCATAGCATTTCAACTTCTGTATAAGTATTCTTGGCATAATTCTTCCCTTTGAAATAGTTTTGGTTCTCCTGTAGTTTGGGTAGACATAATGTTAAAAATCTGACATCTACTTCTTTATTTGCTATGTAGGCTTTATTTTAAGGCAGGTCTTTGTAACATAAAGTCAAAACTAAAGTAATCCATTGGAGATCTGTGGGTGATATTAATCTTGCTGCACTACAAATAAGAATATAGCAGGGTCTAGAGGTAAAATAATAGTCTAAGTTTGCACTAATTGGAGGAGTTCTAACCCATAAAATTAGAGATATTAGAGAGTGATTCATCTAACCATGTTGTTCTTGTTCCTTCATTTCTGCAGGAAATTTCCTTCATTTCTGAGGAATGTGCCCTGTTGGGAAGCCAGTATGGTCCAACATGGTAGCAAGCAGGGACTTGCTGTAACCAGATTTCTCTATTATCAGTAAAACAGTGAATCAAAACTACACTTGTTATAAATGCATCAATTTAATAACAAAAATGGCTGTATACACAACCTCCCATACATAACTAATCTACTGGATTGACTAAAAATGAAAATGTTCTCTGTTTTCTTTAATATGCCATTACAGGAGAGTTTGGAGTACATCAGAGATTAAAACTCCATTTTACTTGAATCCTGGAAACTCTTAAATAAAACAATATTTTTAAAGATAAGCACAGTCTCTGTACTTCCCCTGAAGTGCACTTAAATTAATTTCCAGTTACAAATTCCATTATAAACAACTTGCAAATATGCAATGTGTGGGGACAGTAATATTTATCTCAATGTTAAATTTGGGAACAATCTTTCCAATTGCTGTAGATGTGGGAAATGAAAAAACAGAACAGGCCTGGGTAAGTTTCAGAGCAACCTAGATGTTTCATGTTTGTTCTTTTCTATATGGTTGTTTTTTATTGAATGATTATTTCTTCCACCAGATTTCTTTGATATTAGGTTTAGAAACCCAGCTTCATTGCTGAGCTCTCTCTCTACACATCAGTGAGGAAGCAATGTCTCCAGGTGAGGAAGCAAATGAATGGTGTTACTTTAAGTCACAATGTCCAAGAAGCATAAAAATAATTTCTCACATCTTCCTGCTACAAAGCCTAGGCTGATTGCTGTAAAAAATTATGAGAAACCCGATTCTTAATATCAGATTGAAGAATGATTCTTCAATCTTTTTTGTTTGTTTGTTTTTTTGTTGTTTTCTTTGTTGTTTTTTGTCAGACATCTAGGACAAAATAAGACAAAATTCAGATCTATGGCTTGTTGATGCCTAAAGTTGTTTGTTTTATTTAATTAAAATACCTATGCTTCACATATTTAGTATGAAAGTACAGCACCAAATATCTGAATCTAGAAGACTCAACTGGTGTAGATCAGTGTAGCTCTGAGGAATAATATTGGTCCAGATCTACTACTTGAGATCCTGTAGTACTGAAAAAGGACTGCTCATTTCAAAACTTGAAGACTGTAATACTCGCTAGAGTCCATGGAAAATCCATTTCTAAAGAAAATGCGAGGGAAAGGTGCTTTTCAACAGAAGGAGCAAGAAGAAGTGTGTTCTGTTGAAAATAAACAATCAAAAAAGCAAATCAGAAATTGAAAACATTTTCAATTACAGAAAACTGTTAACTAGATCTAAAGTTCCAGGAAGAAGGAAAGACACATGCCTGCATGGAAAGCAGTAATGATGTAATTGATCAGATATGTCAGTATTTTAGAAAAAGCAGTACTTCCACAGATATGCTACTTCTAGGAATTCTCTCAAAGAAGTGGTTCACACAAAACGACAAAACACGATAGCTTGCTGGTAATGCTATCCTTGCAAATGGAATATGGAACTATTTCACTTTTGTACTGACCCAGAATCCTCATGTTAATTTGGAGCTGAGTTCCAGCACCTGGGCTACTGTGCAAACAGGTGGTTTGGCCTCCTTTGGGCACAGAATCACAGAATAATTGAGGCTGGAAGTGACTTCTGAGGAACATCTGTTCCAATTCTCCCTACCCAGGACAAAATGTTGGCAACCTGTTCCAGTGCTCAGTCACCCTCACATTAAAAAAAGTACTTCCTATTCAGTGAGAGTTTCCTGAGTTTTAATTTGTGTCTACTGCCTCTGGTTATGTCACTGGGCACCACTAAGAAGAGCCTATCTTCATTTGCTTGTATTTATATACCTGAAGTGATGAAATTGACCCTGAGACTTCTCTTCTTCAGGCTGAACAGTCCTGGCTCTCTCAGCCTGTCCTCGCAGAAGAGGTGGTCCAGGCTCTTCAACACCTTGGTGTCCTTTGTACCCTGTATCTCTCTTGTATTGGGGAGCTCAGACCTGGACACAGTACCACAGTACTCCAGGAAAATCCATGCATGTTCCTCTCACAGAAAAGTTTAGTAAAATGTGGAAAAATGTATAGTTTCTAAAAAGAAAACAGGGCACTCAGAGACTCTCTGGGTTTTTTTGTGGGGGAGTTCTCTGCTCTTATCTCTGACGGACCAAGCTACCACACTGTTCACAGTGAGAGACACAGGTATTTCACTTCAGCTTTCAAAATAATTCTTCTTTCTTAATTGTTTATAGAGCCTATATGACTAGTGTACATCTGAACCACCCTGCCAGTCTAGGGGAATCTGGATTACCCTGACAGCTCTATTAAACAATGCAGAGCCTAAGTGGAGGACATAGAGGAGATAAGACTGCTTTAAAATTCAATCAGTGACTGAAATATTGCATATCATTTGGAACATCCATATTCAAGAAAAAGTAAATCAAGCCAGAAAAAGTGCAAATGTAGTGTGTTGGTTCATGATGGAAGACAGATGACTTCTCAGGCAGAGGGGGACCAGCAAGATGTGGTTCTTTTTGCTTAATGAAATTACAGCTGAGAGGAGAGAATACTTCTGGTATGTAAATTCAATATATAAATATAGACTGTCAACGAGTAAGTTAGGACTAGAAATTAGAAGATTTTTCTCCAACCAGGAAAAAGATTATTTGTCAAAAAAAAAAAGAAGAAGAAAATTAGGAAACCCAAGTGGCTTGAAGATGGAAGGTGCAGCTTTTATAGAAAAGAAATAACAATCTTATGTGAAGAAAAGAAAGATAGAACCTAAAAATTTCCCTTCAGCTCTATGCATAAATTTCAGTTTCTAATGAAAGCAATTTTTTCTTCAGTTGATTCACTTGATTTAAATGAGGCCAAAGTTTCATCAGATGTTTTTCAAGTATGCCTCCACTGAAGATGAAATGTATTCACTTGATCTCAGTGATACTTACATAGTTCAGAATTGATAATTAAAGGTGTTTTGTGTACTGCTTTGTGCTTTATTATTACTTCTCTACTGGAGTTCAGAAGCCAACATGTTTGTGAATATAATTTTTACTTGGCTAATTTATAAAAACAGAGATTTTCTGGAAAGTTGATAAAATCCATATCTGCTAACTTAGGGTGGAGGCCGTTTCTCAAAGACTTCTATCTCTTCAAAAGGGCTTTTTCTTCCTCTTAAAGATTTTCATATCAACAGAGGCCAATAACCCCTAGATTTTTCTGTGATTGAAAGGATGTTTGTTTTTGGAAAACTGTACTCCCAGCCACTGCTGTTCAGGTTTCAGGATGTCCAGGTTCCTGTTTTTTTCAGGTTATGGTGCCCAGAGTCACACTGTGCCTTTTCTCTTGATGAAATATTGTGAGAAGTAGAAATGGTGCATATAGTTAACAACCTGTAAAAGGGGAAAAAAGTGTTCTTGAGACATTTGTAATATGAGTAAGGAGGTGCTTTTTCAAGGAGAGTAGCCACGGACTGACGTATTGTCATGCAGAAAGTGGGCCATGCCTTTTGCCTTCACTGCATGTGACTGCAAAAAGACACAAGTAGGTTAGTCCTGGGCTTTCTAAAATATTGTGTATTGTTTCCACATTTACATTGCTACAGGCATATTGAGATAAGTAGGTGGATTTCATAGGCATACAAAAATGAATGAAAGTTTGAGAAAGGCACACTTAAAAAGTCATATTCATAGAATCATAGTATTGTATAATAATTTATGTTGAAAAAGACCCTTAATATTATTGAACCCAATCATAAAACATATAAAATCATTCAAACAATATAAAACTCAGCCTGGGCTGCAGCTGAAAGAATACAGGACAGTATAGTAATGAACTGAAGGAGAAGAATGTTAGCTAACTAGATTCGGTCTAGTAGCTGCATATACTCTTTCAGTGGACATGACTCCAAATGTTCCTGTTATATCTAATCTTTCTTTCAAGAGCAAACCCTGTTGAAAAATACCTGAAGAAAAATACCATGTTGATTTCTGTGGAAGCAGATTGCTTATAAATTATCTGTTTCACACACCAGGAGCTCAGAGTGAAGCTACATGGTGCAGTACCACCAATCTTTTCTCACTCTAGTTTAAGTTGAATGGTCCTACCACTTGAGGCATCTCTGGGACTGGCTCGAGGAGATTGAAGTAGCTTTCTAGCACAAAATACTTCACTTTATTATGGGTGTGAGAGAGATGGATGAGAAAGGGAAATGAAGTTTTCTGAAAGTTTAGCAAATTGGATTTTCTCTGCAAATCCAGATGGAGGATGGATGGATGGATTGGGGATGGAGTAAGCTTAAAATAAGGACCTGAAAAAGTCAGGACCTGAATTGCTAATGGAAAGAGTGGGTAATTCTTTCTTTCATCTAATTTATGATGGAATGTTAAACCAGCTCAAATTGTAATGTATATCTTCAGCTGGAAAAAGAGTACCCACTCAACACACTGACATGCCTGAAGTATTCTAGTTCTATGTGTCCCAGGGCTTTTGATATGTTTTCATGAAATAACTCTGGAGCAGTAATCACTGTTTGGCCATTCAGATCCTAGCATTCAGCTTGCACCACAGGTACTTAAACTACAATCAATTTGTCTGTGTTTCAAACTGTGTGGTTCTTCTCTTTCAGCTCCATTACCATTTGATAACATGTACTTTGCTGATTTATCATTCCAAATTGCTTTACACATTTTCTTTTCTATCATACAAATGTAGTCCCTTTGCCATAGCTATTTTACAGAATGAACAAAGATTTTCAGTCTATTTTTATAATGCTCAGTTACACATAGGGCATATGCTGAGTAAATACTAGATCAATGCCGTTAATACGTGCCAAGAGATAGCATTATACACCAAAGCTTATTTTTCCTTAATCTTGGCAACGTTAAGACAGTTCAAGTTAAACTGATGAGCGAACTAAGGAAAGTAACACCTTTACATTTTATAGCCACACACTCATATTTTCCTGTCTTTTGGATTTTCTTTGAGGGGTTAAAAGGGAACCTTGTATTCTTTGTTATGTTTAAGTACACAGTGAGTTCATGAAAGACCAAAACAGAATATTTAATGATCTATAAACTCTAGCCTTCGTGCAACTATTGTGTTATAGAGTGGGCTTTGCAGTTACCTTTTGAAAGCAGAAAAATTTCATTACTACCTCAAGGAGATAAAATGCAGCCTGAATAAGATATTATTACTGAAGAGCAAAAGATTAGTCTGTCAGTCACCAAGCAAATGTATCACAGAAGGATGATGACAGACATCTAGTCATAATGCATTATTTTATGTGTAAACAACAGCTGCAGCCCAGGCAATAAACAATTTGATTGGACATGTTCGTTGCAGTGATAATACTCAAGTTCAAGTTCCTGTTTCCCTTTAGTCATTGGGATGTAGCAGTTTGGAGGGCTTAACAGCTCCCTTTGCTGGCAACAAGTAAGAAGTGCAATTTGTGTGCACATTTCCTAGTTCCATGTGTCATATAAGGTTTTGATTAGCTTTACGGTCAATGTATCCTGGCTTCTGCTTTCAGTTGTGATATAGTAGACGTTTTCAACAGTTCACCAACTTCAAGGAAGAGTATAAATAGATCATCAAAAGAAACAAGGAAATAAATTAAACTAGTATAAGTATACTAAATGAAATTAAGTTTGAACCCAAACATGGTTTGATATAAACTTTTAATAAAAGCATATCACACATAGAAAATCACAATATTATTCTGTATAAGATAGCCAAAATAAGACTGACTAAAAAGGTAATTTTTCTAGCATATACTACAACACAAAAAGCTGGTCCATACCTTATCCTCTTACCAGGAATGGTAACCAGACCCAGAGCACTCACCTGAAATCTTTCTCGAATCCCAAAGGCTAAATCCTAAGCCTCATAGGCCAGCTCAATACCAGCCCTGGTCTGAATACAAGCACCTAAGCAGAAATCGTAATAAAGCCTTAGTCACCCTACCTCAAGGTCTTCAGACCCTCACTCTAAGCCTGAATTTCTAGAATCTGTTCTTTTAACTCACATGTGTTAGGCCTACTAGGAGATAGAAGAGCAGGGTTTGTGAGGTTACTGAGCCTCGAGAGATGATTGTGATGAACAACACAAATAGGCTTGTATCAGGGAATTTGAATAGTGTAATTTATTCCCCATTAACAAAACTTTTAATTACTGATCATTGTGTTAAAAAAAACCAAAAAACCAAGCAGTGAAAATGCCTTGGCTAACCCATGGGTATCTCTGCTCTCCCCTTTCATCCCTCTAGTCCATTTGCTGTGCTTTATGCTCAGATCCTTTGGAGAGGCAACAGGTGGTGATGGGTGGTGTGTAGCACTTCCTTTGATTTTGATGCTCCTTGTTTCTTAACTGGTCCAACATAGATTCTTCCACAAGCTGCAGTCCCTATAGAGTCATACCTCTTTCTGGTTCTTCTCTCTGTCCCTGTCCAGTCCAATATTTGGCTCCAGCCCTTGCTCAGCCTGCTCTTTTTCTCCAGTACTAATTCAGGCTGCAATTTTTGGGCATTTTTCCTGCTCTTCTGTTCTTCTCTGTCATTTTCTCCTGCTTCTGCTCTGGCATCATTGCCTCTTCCTTTGACCTTTGCCCCAGCATTTACTACCTAACAGTGGCTCCAGAAACTACTCTGATTCTGTCATACAGTGCATGCATTTTGTTTGCTGTGGAGTTGGCATGAGCAGAATCTGGCACAGGGCAGTTCACGATCTTCTCCTACACAGATCAACTCTGCAGGCTATCATGAAAAAACCCAAACTCTCCACCCTACCAGAGCCCCTTAAGGAGCTCAGGGGAGCAGGGAGGTCATGGGATAGTGTGCATGTGAGACAGGTCAAATTTCATGAAGGTGAGGTGACTGGCCCTGCTCCAGTCCAGCCCCTTGGAGCCTCCTTGGGCAGTCTTGGAGCACCTGTCAGCCAAAAACCACCCTGGGAGCATTGCCTCCTACCACACCCCCTGGAGTCCCTAACGCAGCCCCAGAATGTCTGGCACACCAGGAGCACTGCCCCTCACACCACCCCACAGCCCCAGAATGACCACGGGGCCAGAAGTCCTGCCTGGAGTGGGGATGGCTACAGGGAGGGCAGAGCACATAAAGCCAAAGACATGTGGTCTCCAAATGGTTGAACCCTACCATGGGGACATGTGGAAGCTGGACTTGCACAGAACTCTGAATGGTAGGTATAATTCTTGCTTGTTCTCTCCCTTTCTTTACTTTTTCTTCTCCTAATTTCCCTTCTTGATGTTTTGGGTAGATGTTTTGGGTTGGATTTTGCTAAGTTGTATGGATTAGCAAGTGCTAAGTCAATACTTTGTGGAGTGCTTTATTTTTGTTGAATGTTGCCCTTAAACTTTTGCCAAGTTTCCTTATTTTCTAGAGTTTGCCAGTAAAAGTGTGTTATTTTACCTCCTCAGAAAATGTGTGTATTGTCTTCTCCCTTGCGCCTTCTCATGGTATAAAAGAACTGAAGTTCCTTTTAATAAATTCGACAGGTGAATTTTTGGAGCCTTGTATACTTTTAGAGTAAAACCTCTACTATGAGCTCGAATTGTGAGCCTGGGGTCTTACACCATCTAGTAAAAGTTAACCAAAATTTTTATAATATTTTTTTTTTGAGGAAAAAAGTTTCCCAAAGCCTTGTAGAGGGCAGGAAAATCAAGGCACTGATTCTATGTTAATGCATCATGCTATTATAAACTAAGAAGCCATATAGAGTTATAAAAGCAACAGAATAGTGAAGTTGTGTTTTTCCAGTTGTGTCAAGTTCTATGATTAGGAAGAACTCATTCTTTCACTGGGCTGTCATTTTAGAAGTAGGTGGATGTGAGTTTATGTTTGGAGTTGTGTATCACAAATTCTACTGTAGCAGGAGGCTGATACCTCTATCCTGTGCTTCGTGGAAGAGAAATCCAGAAGGGGCTATCAGATAACTGTGATTCAAGACGGCCCAAGGCTGCAGATCTCTGGAAGGTGGATGAGTACTCTGGGAGATATATTGATTCTCCCTCTGACCCTGAGGGTCCTCATGGCCATGGGTGGCCCAGATTGGAAAAGTGTGGAGGCAGCAAAGTTGGTGGCTTGCCACAATCCTCCTGGCATGCCTTTACCAGAGCCAGTGTCCCCGGAGCTGTAGGCTCTGTGGCTCTCTGAATCCTAACTCTAACCCTAACCCTCACTCTAACTCTAACCCTAACCCTAACCCTAGCCCTAATTCAACCCGAACCCTAAGTCTGACCCGAAACCTAAGGGGACGTTGGTTCTCTAGTGGAGTTCTCAATCTTCTGGGTGTCCCAGCTTGCAAAAGTGTTGAGGCAGCCGAGTTGGTGCCCTGTCCTGATGCAGTGGGTGTGCATTTTCCAGCCCCAGGGTCCCTGGGAGGCTGCCCTTTTGGTCTATCTGAACCCCGGCCCAGACATAACACGGTAGAGGCACGGCCCCTGACTTTCCTATCCCTATGGATGTTCCAGATGAGCAAGGAGCAGTGGCAGCAATTCTTAACTCCTTCCCTTATCCCCTTGGCAGGATAAGGAAGGATATGCCTTCCTTAACTCTTTGACATACATCCATTTTTTCCCCCTGGTTGAACACAGTATACTGGTCTAGAGGGCCATTTGACATGAACTATTGCAAACACTTATCTTCTCTTGTGACCTTTTGAAGTAGATATATAAGGGATTTTACAGTTCTCTTTCTGTCAGATTCCAAGCAGTTCATGGTGTGCCAGACACCTTTTCTACCCACAGACCTCCTTCCAGGGCTGAAAAAAGTCTGTCAGGTTCATATTATGGTTTGAAAATTACTTTGAGAGCTTTTGATTGAAAACAGACTTGCAGTACAAAAGACTGGCTTGTAATTAATTTACATGCCTTATTAGCTGATGTTTCAAATTTTATAATACATATGGACCCATAACTAAAGCTAAACTAAACTAAAGCTAAATAACAGATTTTTGAAGTGTCTAAATGCTGCGACTTTTTCACATTCCCCTTATTTAAACCAAATCAGACTCTTTTCCCTTTCCTTACCAAGCTAACTTCAGACTCTTCAATCTTCATATCTTCCAATATAACCACTAATCATGCTTCCTTTTTTGGTAAAAGTTCTCTCTGTGTATTTCCTTCTCACCGAGTTTTTCTGGTGGCTAAAGATTGCATCTTTAAATGCTTCTGTATAGCTGAAGTGGAAGCTGGAGGCAAATGAGACCACTGAAGAGTGTCCAGGTGGCACTGAATGAAACATGCCCAGATGTCTATACCTAGTGTGCTCACCAGGCATTTTCTCTCTAGTCACTATAGAGAACTGAGGACCCACTATCAGTGGTTCAGTTTGTTTTAGTTGAGGTGTCCACTTTCAAGGCCACCACATTTTTTGTCATCCTTCCTGATCACCAAACTTGGGGGTACATGAGGCATATGAAAATCAGAGTTTGCTTTTACATCTACCAGGTGTCATTTACATAAGGAGCCCTATAGCATGTCTCATATGCCCTGTGACTACTCAACAGGTAAGCGATTTATTGTCTTTTGGTTTTCTTCCTGTTTTGGCATCACCCTTGTGTTACAAAGCATATTTTCGTTTTTGAAAATTAGAAAATCCAGGGAGAAGCTTTAACTATTGAGAACAATGTGTTACTTACAATTCTTGTGAATTCAGGCTATTTGTTTAGGCAACTACAGAATTCTGTGTTAGTAAATTTCGCCCTTGAGCTTTTTGTTGGTTGGCTCACGACTGTCTGCAATGAGATCAGCTTAGGTTGGTGTTAATAAGCTGATCTCCTTAGGCTCCTTTTGTAGCCACTGAAGACAAATAGGCATCTTCAGGCTTACCTTAGCTGAAGATTTAGGGTAGGACAAATCACCTATGGCAGTAATTATTTTTCCTTGATGACTGAAAAGGGAATGAAGGATGATAAAGTCAGACTAACTGTGAGACGCCTAAGCTGGATCTGAGGAACATCTATGTCCCTTTTAAGCTTTCTCTCCTTAAGCCATTCATCAGGCTATTGGGCTAAGGGACAGATGTTTCTGATTGAGTGTCCTAACCATCAAGAGCATTGTGTATTCTGTGTTAAGCTTAGCGGAGGTGGTGATTCATGATATGTCATAAAGCATATTGTAATTGGTAGGATGCTTATTGTTTTCCTTGTTTTAAATTAGCTAGGAGCTGTTTATGTCTTGTCTACCACTGGCATGTCCTGTCTGTGACTTTTTTCAACACTTCAGTGTGGCATTGGTTTGTGTGCATGAACTCACAATTTGGGGCACATGTTGTTCAGCAGTCCTGCAGACTGAGCTCCATTTTGTTGTGTGCTGTTATTAACATTATATTTTGGTTGGCTTTTTTCGCAATTGTGTATAAATCCTTGAACAAAACTTTCCTTTCAAAGATGATTGTTTTGGAATTGATTGTTGTGCCACTAGATGGCAATATTAGGTAAACCACGATTTTATGTCTCTTATGAAAACCCTATCCTACAGACACATCTTTATCAAGACAAAGGGAAACATGTTTCGAGAGAAATACTGCTTTATTTCTACACAGCATGTACTGGCGGAGATCTGTCATGTTGCAGGATGGCACTTATGCATAGGGTATTCACTTTACCTTGTGAAAGTGAGATTCCTTGTGATCACATTTTATTGGGTGCAAATTATCTTTCTATGTTTTAGGTTTTCTTTCTTTTTTGTAAGTTATGCTTTGTGTGTTAATCTTTTCAACCTCTTCATATGTGGAACAAGTTCTTGTATTCAACTTATCGAATTTTTGTTTATTCTGGGATTGTTCTCAGTTTCCATTTGATACATGAATCAAAATCCTGCAGAGGAGAGTCAATTGCCTAGCGTGGTCTGATGATTGTTGGTCTTTGAAAGGAATTTATGGAATTGTGGAAGGAGACACAAATAGTCTTTGCAATCATTTGTGCTGTCCTGTAGAAAGTAGTTCAACAGTGTTATTTATCTGGTACTATCTTAACTTGTATTTTTTTAAAATTTGATTTGAAATGTTATAGTTTTATATGGCTTAACAGTGAGGAGGTTTCATTATTTGTGTTTCCTTGCTGTTCTCCCATCTTGATCTAATTTTTGTAGAAAGATATATACTTTTTTCTTTTTTGTTTCTTGTTTGCTTATTCGTTTTTAAATAAATTACATTCTCCATCTGGATCTCCTGCCTGTCCTTTCTCATGGGCTTCTTCCTGCCAGACCTTGACTCCTGAATACTAGCCAAGATACCAAGAATCCCCTTAGGCTCTGCAGCTTTTTATAAACATCTTTTTCTATTTGTATATATACAGGTAGAGGGAATGTAAAAGATAAACGGAAATGACTCCATGAAGAAGGAAAGGAGATGAGAAGAAGAGAGCTTTGAAGTGTAGACACTTCAGCTGGTAGCAGTTGGGGACATTTAAGAAAGCTGAAAAGCCATTAGAAGGTAATGATTAGGTCCTAAGATGAATCATCAGTCCTCAGGGTAGTTTTTGAAAGGACAACAAAGATTAGAGAACATCAAAGAGAGTAATAAAGTGAAAGGAAGAAAAAGAAATGCAGGGGCCTAACCAAGAAAGTAGACATTGGCTAGGTTGTGAAGAGCCTTAGACTGAACAAGCATCAGGCTGTATGTCTACAGTGCTTATAAAATCAATGAGACCAGTATGAAAATTGGAAGTTTATCTGTCATACCTGAGTGTGCAAGAGCAAGAACATCAGCACCTTTCTCTGGAATATTAAAAAAAGGCTCCTGGTTAAGAGAACCAGTTTGCACTGAAGCTGAGGGTGATACATGGAGGAAAAATCATGCATAGAACCTCTTCCTCCTGACTTCATCAGTGATGTGTCATATGGTCTTCATCACCACTGCTCTGCACTTCTGCATCTTTGCTTAAGCCTTCTACCCGGAAAATACAAAGCTGTGAATTCTAAGGGCCATTTCAGTTCTCAATGCAGCAAAATCCTTATCTTATGTGTGACTCCCTACCTATGAATGCTTTATAAATGATGGTACTGACAATAAACAAGATTGGTCAAAGGATGTGTTCTTCAGAGAGGAATTCTAAACACTCCTCAAATCTCTACTTCCCAACCCATAAATTTTCTTTAGGAAATGTTTTTTTGCTGTAGGTGAAATACTGCAGAAAAAAAATGCCTCTTGATGACATTTCTAAAGGGTAATGAATAAATGGATTGTCTCAATAGTGTAAAAATATTTACCTTGCTATTGGTCAGATATTTCATCTAAATAATGAGAAATTCTTTCAGCTTCACAATTTATTAGTTTTTTTATATTCTATTATACTATATTTTCATGTGATTTATTTAGTACTTCAGCTGATAGCTTTTCCAATCTTATCAAAACCCAAACTGATACAATATAAAAAATCCCAATGTTTCTAAAGGAAAAAACCCCTGCATTTTTATTTTGGAAAAAGCTCCCAACCCTGAAATTCCAGCATAAAAAAATAAAAGGACAAACTTTATTTCTACCTAGAAATCACTTCGAAAAATTGTATTCTCATGGGTTAACATATACACGTAACATATTCTTCCATTTTCAATTATTCCCTCCACTTACATTGAATTTAAACCTTCCATGAGTGTCCCTTATACAACATGAAATGACTACCAGGCTAGATAAGAAAGTAAAATGTCAGATGTGGATAGGAGTGCAAAATTAGCCAGTAGACTGATAAAGATGGAAAGGTTGATGCAAATCACTTATTAGCATACTAAACTTAATGAGTCACTATTGAAATAAGGTATAATACCACATCATAAATTACTAGAGTGCATGGAGATTGTGATTCCACCTGTTCTGCAGTTAAAAACCCCTTCATGGAGAGGTGTTCTTTTTAAACTGGATTATAGCTGGGTCTGTTGTTAAAATACACCACAAGTCAGCTGGGTCAGCAAAGCTGAAGGGATAGAAAAGTATCAGCCACTGACAGTGGAAACCTTGATTTTGTCATTGTCAGATTAACGTGGTCCTGCAGCCTGAGCAAGATAGTTCTGCAAGGTTTTCTGCTGTGGTGTTTCTGCATTAATTTTAATCCAGAACAGTCACCACAGTCATGGCTCTGGAAAAAATATGCAAGATAAAAAGAAACCTCTTACAACAGATTTGTCTATTTCTCTGACTTGTTGGCCTAGTCAAGTCCCTTATTATCATCTTTTCTTCCTGGCCTTTCCTTGGATATTGTTTGGTTTATTTCATAAGCACTGATGAAGCAATGCACTAAATCCTTCAGTCATCTGTGATTAAAAGCAGCCATCCATGCCCAGTTTGACCTGCTTATTTATTCCAGCAAGAAATGGGTGCACACATGGTGGGTATGATTGTGGGTTGTGGACACCTGAACTTTGGGTTACAGTATGAGCTGCAGCTATATTTGGCTCTGGAAAAGATCCATGATGTGTCTCTGCTAGGTAATAAGCTGTCAGAGGCAGCACAGAGAGCTTTGTCCTTTTTTCTTTCCCCTTTTCCCTTCCTTTCTATTTGACAACTTTTCACCTGCGATAAAGAAATATAACAAATTTTGCCAAATCACAGATGTTCATTGGCTGAACTACTGCAATTCAGCTAACCTTTTTAAATTTGGCCTGATCATGTATAATCATACTTGGTGTCAGCTTAGTATGTACATAAAAAGTGTGTTGGTTAGATATAGTGACTGAATATGTGTTGAATATGTTATATTGTAGAATTCATGAAAATACTGAAAGACTAATTCTGTCAACAAACTAATATATGATAAGTGATCTGAGATGAGAAGTAAATCAGGATTTGTTTCATTGTTTTGCTTTTCACTAAAGACCTGTCCTTTTTCTCAGTATTTCTTTATCTTACGTCTTGGCATGTAGGTTTTCTCTTCAAAGTCAAGAAACAGTACACGTTAGGACTCTATTTTACACTCAGGAATGTGAGATAGAAAGAGGTAATTTAAATAAAATTAAAAGGCCCTGATTCACTGGTAGCATACACATCCCAGGAGTTATACAAGAAAGACTGAGGTGTTATCAACCCTCTTCTGCCAATTCTGATACCATTTTAAAAATAGTGGCTCAATTTCTGCTTATTCTGTTAGATCAGCTGCATCTCCAGGTGGGTACACCAAGTATGGTGAGCTCAGACAGTCAATTTGGTCTTTGTTCACCTGCAAATTACCATTCTGCACTAGAGATTATCTCGTTTTACATACTTTGAATTGCTCTTATGGGAGATTTCCAGGTCTTCCAAGTTTTTTAGATGGCCTCCAATTTGAGAAATCATATTGGGCTAGTAGATTAGGACATATGAAATGCTGTACTACCTTGGTCAGATGCTGCTACTTCTCTCACCAGTAGTATGTTACTACAGTAGAGGTCAGAAACTACGAGTGAATGTGAAAAAATATTACTCCATTGCACACTATTTTGCCTTCTCACAATGTTTTTGCAATGCCTAGCTTTTATGGGAGGAATAATGCCTCTTGGAAAACATAATTTAAAAAAAAAATCAGCAAGTAATGCCCTATTTTAATGTGTATTTTAATAACAAATCTCTTATATTGATATTTCTTTTTTTTTAATTTGACCTTAAAGATCCTATGAAACCAGCTACACAAACATAGGAAACTCTCTATTTTGGGGTGAATCCTCCAAGCAGAAATAAAACTTTATCGAGATTTTAGTTTTATCTCCTAATTTACAAAAAATAGTATTTACTTGTCTTGTTCTTAGGAAAACTCATACATGAACTGATTTCCACCATTTACAGCACATTTAAGCACATCCTTCCCCAGAAGCATGTAGTTGTGAAAAGAGAGGGTATGGGAAATGAAGGATGATATTTACAGCAGTGTTACTGCATTTTATTACTGCAAATCCATCAGCACATCATGTTCTGACTGCAAGCAGCCCATTAACAAAGATGCTTGATGCAATTAAAATGTGAGTATGTGTTGGTGTGAGACAAATGTATGTCTAAAATACACATATGAAAAGAAAAATAAAAATTGGGATAATCAAGGGCATTTCCTGTAGTTTCTGTATGAGTACAAATAATCGCTTCATATTTTCCCTGTGTATTTTTTTAATCAGCCTGAGGCACAGTGGGAGGTATTTCTTTAGCTTTCCAATAAGGACGGGGTGAGGATTAAAGGGGGGGGGTCTGCCTTCAAAGCCATGCTAGGTCCAGAGGGAGTCTCCTCCTGGGGTTTTAGCATTGGAGGGTCTTTGAAGTTTTTTTGGATTTTTACTTACCAGGTGGTCTTGACTCATAGCAGTGTCTCCTCTGAGCTGCAGTCACATAGCACTGCAGGGAACCTACCTACTTCACTTTCTGGAGTAAAGAAGCCACAGGAAAAATTATATTTTTGCAGGATGGTTATATCTCTTACGGGAGCACAACAATCCCTGCTACAGAACCTGAGATGGAGTAGAAATATATGCCAGATAGCACAAAGTCTGATTCAGTGAAAAACTAGCATTTAGTGGTAGTGGAAAGTGCTGTTTTAATGTAGTCATTAGATGGCAGAATTGATCAAGCAATAACACGATCTTTGTGCTGTGTAGTGTATGCCCCAAACCAGATGGTTTAAAGAACAGATACCAAATAGCG
>WEIV01016682.1:30180-50324 GCA_013390005.1 Calyptomena viridis | reverse complement strand
CTTTGAAGTTTTTTTGGATTTTTACTTACCAGGTGGTCTTGACTCATAGCAGTGTCTCCTCTGAGCTGCAGTCACATAGCACTGCAGGGAACCTACCTACTTCACTTTCTGGAGTAAAGAAGCCACAGGAAAAATTATATTTTTGCAGGATGCTTATATCTCTTACGGGAGCACAACAATCCCTGCTACAGAACCTGAGATGGAGTAGAAATATATGCCAGATAGCACAAAGTCTGATTCAGTGAAAAACTAGCATTTAGTGGTAGTGGAAAGTGCTGTTTTAATGTAGTCATTAGATGGCAGAATTGATCAAGCAATAACACGATCTTTGTGCTGTGTAGTGTATGCCCCAAACCAGATGGTTTAANGGTTTAAAGAATAGATACCAAATAGCAGCTGGTGCTTGTACATATTCCCGAAATACTGTACCTGGCTTACCTACAGGCACTTTGAGCTTACAGAGACCACAGTATTTGTACATCATTTCCAGAAGCAGCACTTCAGGGACTGGGGATCAGAGCATCAATCAATGAGCATTGTTAGATCATTTCTAGACATGTGCCTTTGAAGACCTGTACTTGTGCAAATATTGACCATCATGATGCTGTCTAGCAATACATTTTTGGCACTAGCACAGGTACAATTCACTTGTGTTTCCTTAAATACCACTGCTTTGAGAGGTATCTCTTCTGAAGTCAATCTGTTCATCCAACTTTTAACTGCAGTTAGTTCCTTTGGGCATCAGGCAACTTCATGAAATTACTTGCCAATAACAGCTCATTACCAGAAGTTAAATTCTGTGAGAACTGATCTCTCAAATTTTAGTCATTCTTGTCCCTTGTAGTTTCAATACCTTCAGATAAAGAAACACAGTACTACCAAATCTAACAAACCCTAAACCCACATGAAAATAAAAATGTATTATTTATAATCAAACTGCTGACTCAGGTAAATTATTTTAGCATTAACTTTTTTCAGTATTCTTCTTTCCATTAAAATTACCTGTAGTCTGATTGCAGTTCCCAAACTATACACATCTCTACCTCCAGATTAAGATATTTTATATTCTTTATTAGTGCCTAAAGGTAGTATTTCATACTGGTTATTTCACACTAGAGAAAGGAATTCCGATAATCTACAGCAAAAATTATCATTTTTAGGTGCAGAAATAACAATGACAGGTATGCCTCTCACTGATGGTTCATGTGTTTAATGCTATCTAAATTTGGATTTCTTCTGTAATGCTAATCCCTTTCAAAATTTTAAGTCTGTTTTTTGTTATCTTTCTTTTCCTTTCTTTTTTTTCCCCTTCACCTACAAGTACATAAAAAATCCCCTAATAAACTGGTCTGCATTCCACAACACAACAATTTCTTCTTTACAAGTATATTGGGATATACTCCTAACATTAACCATCTACTTCTGAACTTGTCATCTGGGATTCCTTTACAGTCAGTGGAAAGCAATAGCCACCTCTAGAGGCAATTCATCCCATCTATTTTAGATGTCTGCTTTAGGATGTGTCTACTCTGGAAATTATGATTTCTCTCCAGTGACTATAACAGGAGCCTGGGGGGACTCAGCTGAGGTAAAAATTCCAAGTCTTGACATTTGGTCAGGTGAACCCAATGCTGAGTCTAAGGTCGTGCAATCAAGATTGCAATATTTTGTTGCCTCTTTGGATAAGAACTGTATGCAATCTATATCTGTTTTGCTACACTGGAGTAAATAATGAGGGGCACAATCCAACAACAGCAAATCTTTTAAAAGTGATAAAACTACACTTGTAGAGTATACTCATCAGGATGCTAATGTATTTATATTAAGAAAGAGTGCTGGGAAAATCACACCATTTAACTGAAAAAGTTTCAGTAATGTAACAAGAGCATTACAATTAAAGTGTAACAAATATGCACGATACAAATGGTTGTATCAAGCTGTACAAATGGTTTTGTACAATTTGCTTTTTATTTGACTGTACAGTGATCTCATTTTCCCTTCACTGAACAAATGGTTTCATTGACTCTGCTAGGCCTAATTTTTAAGATGAAATAAGCAATAAGATAAATAGCTAGAAATCTACTTACTTAGTTACCTTTACTATATTTGAAGAACCACTCTCTTGATACTTACTTTAGTGTGAATTACAGTGACACTATAAATTTAACGAGTGTGAGAGTGGATCAGCCACCCTACTAAATTCTGTTACTACTTCAAACTTTATTCACAGCTCTCATTCCCAAGATTTTTGAATAACTCAAGGACCTTTTTATTGTTTTTCTGTGGTTTTTTTTTTGTGTTTGGTTTTAATAAACACAAAGAATAATTTGCTATAGAGAAGATAGAAACTAATTTTTAAAGCTTACTTTTACAATCCTTCTGTTATTTCTTGCTATACACAGTGAGTCAGCATGTGATGAATTTCTAAAGTCATACTCTAAATTTCCAAGACTTCCTCTGTATGTGGAATCCTAGTTCTTCAGTTAATTATGGTATGTGTTAGTTTTCTAGACAATCAACAGCTGCCAACAATGTGGATCCATTGTGAGATACCTTGCTTGTCTTATAAACATATCTACTACTCTGATGTAACAGACAAGCTATGATGTATAAATGTGTTACAAGCAGTTTCAAAGGAACATCAGAGGTATTTCTGACTGGCACTCTGTATGTATGATAATGGACTGCTTCAAAGGGAATGGTGAATGTCCAGTGAGTCTCAAAAAACCCAGTAAGAAAACATCTGCAGTAAATGTTTATCGACAGTTAAAACCCATCCCCCCCCCATTTTAATTTCTTTATTGAGGTGTGATATACATATAGACAAAATGAGTTAACAGTAGTTTAAGTGCTTTTAAGTCTCCCACAGCGGGTGATCTGGAGTGCTTAACCCGATATTTTTATTATGGTAAGTTTTGACCACATGAGTCTGAGTACTCTTATTAACTTCTGCTTCTATTCAGCTCCATAGATGGTTACCAGTGTCAGTAATTTTTTTCTTGTTGAAATAAATAAAGTAATGCTTTCTGCTCTCAACATTTGGCAGCCTAAGGGCAGCATGACTACTCAGTTTAGTTCATTGCTTCAGGTAAGTCATGTTGATTGGACCCACATGGATTTGTCTTTCTTTGGGCTGATGAACTGAAGGGAACTTTTAGAATTAGCGTTGGTACGAATAGTCATAGTTTCAAATTAAAAATACGTTTTGGATACTCTCTGCAATATTCCCTGAGAAGTGTCTTTTTAAGGGGCATTTTCAATGTTAAAACAAAATTTCAAAGTTGCTAAATGTAAGGCTGTGTAAAGAACAAATGTTTTTTTAAGCTTTCACTTTCCTGTGAATGGTATATCCATCCTTTTGTTTATTTTAATACTGAAAAGGATTTTCATAGTTATCTATGCTTTACGATATTTTTAAATATTGCTATTGATAGTATCTAATTATTGGAATTAAAACAACATATAATATCGAAGAAGTAGAGACAATAAGAGAATTTTATTGATCTTCAGGAAGAAATGCATCTAGATAAACACTGACTCTAAGAAAAAAACCTTTAGCTTGTTTTGGGCTGCTTAAAATTCCTTTGAGTTGCATTGAATACCTCAGTCTAGAGACCCTGGCACTAACCAACCATGTAGACAGACATTATAATATTATTGCTAGTGAATGTAATGAAAGATTTTTGTTGATAGAGTGGGTTTTTTTGTTTGGTTGGTTGGTTTTGTTGGGTTTTGTTTGTTTGTTTGTTTTTTAAATTAATGGCTGTATGGTATTTCTCTGCTTATGAGCTTTGTTTCAGGTACAAATTTTAAAATTCTTCATTGCTTTTAGGGGATTTGTTCTGGAGTTCTGTACTTCTAAATGCATCCAGACCTTGTTTGTATTTTTAAAATTTATCCACTGTGAACAAATACAGGTTCCTAAAACATTACTAGATTATATTTTCACAAAGCAAGCAATTAGGTTCAACACAGTCAGCGTATGTAAAGATTGCTGTATATACAGCTTCTTTTTTCTAACACAGAGAAATGCAGCACTTCCGTGGCACTTCCTATTTACCTCTCTGTTTAGGAAACACAGATAAGTTCATTCCCTAAAAAAAGTGGCCAAAGCTCATACTTCTGCACAATGAGCGCTTTATCAAAAACATTCTTAGAAAGGGTGACCAAATGGGATATCATACAAGATAGCAAATATCCTGCCTTACACTTCATACTTCTAACACTAGCATATATTGATTGCACCAGTGTAGTAACTACTCCCCGGGGGATGCTGGGTGCCAGCTAGCTGTTACAGTGATAATTGTGATACCTAAGACACTTAGAAGATACGCTGACAACGTATGTATGTATAGGATTTTGAATATTGTGCCTCAGTTTTCAGGTTAATTGTTGAATCATGTTTTTAAGAACATCTCTGAGGGGATTTCTAGTTCATTACTGGATATGATTCTTCTTTTTATTACTAAGCTGCTTGCTTTCATGATTGATTATAATAAAAATATAAATTCCTGTCCAATTTATGATGATACTATCAGTGGCCACTTGCATTGTGCAGTCCATGATGCAATTCTTTATGAATTTGAGACAATCTTTGTAGTTACACTCAAGCTGTTGTGCTGTGGGTCACTGAGAGGCTCAAATGAGGAACTTTAACAGCAACCTTATAACTATTGCTATAACAATAACTCTGGTTCTCACCCATAGTTTAGATGTTGACACTGGTCACAACCAGTTGTACAACGCCCAACTCACTGGTATTCCTTGGGGATTAATTCTAGTGTAAATACTGATTAACACCTTTATTAATGCTATCTAACCCCATATATTACTGTTGGGATGGAAAGCACTCTCAGCCATTCCTCAGATGTTATGAAATTGGTTGGGGGAGTGATTGATACCCTGACGGGCAGAGCAGCTCTTCAGAGGTACTTCAGCAGTCTGGAGTAATGGGCTAACAGGAATATCATACAGTTTAGTAAAGGTGAATGCAAAGACCTGTACTACATGCAGCTGTATGGGCTGACTCTGGCAGGTTAAGTAAAAGTGAGGACCACTGGACAACAAACTGGATGTGGATCAGACCTGTGTCTTTGTGGTAAAGGAGGCCATGTTCTGGACTGTGTTAACAAGTGATGATTGTCCTTTATTCAGCACATTTCAGAGTCCACATTTGAAGCATTTTGGTAATTCCTGGGCTCACCATCACCAGGAAGACACTGACATACTTGAATGAGTTCTGCAAAACCACTAAGCTGGTCAGGAACTGACGGCTATTGAAGGAAAGGAGAATCTTGGCCTCATATGTAAGGTAGGTCTCCTCTTTGCCTGCACCAGAATTTTGAAGCATTTTGAACAATTTCTTCCATTAGATAGTTGCAGATGGCAGTAGGACTGTGCCTGACATCTCCCCTTCTCTAGGAAGAACAGATCTTCTCTCAGACTCTCCTTTCCTTCACTAGTAAAAAGGATTGTGATTGCCCCACATGTTAGAGTTTTTTGGTGCAAAACCCAAATGGGAGTTTGGNGTTTGAGGTAGAAGAAACATGTTAGCAATAGATTATGATTATTGGTACAGAATTGTAAATAATAATACGTAGTATCAGTTAATTGGTTAACAGAGTCCTTAAAACCTTTCAGCAGTTGCCATTTCACAGCTTTTGCAGCACATGTTTCAGTGCGTTAAGTCTAGGGTTTAGGACGGTATGCTGAGATTGTGATAAGAACTTAATGAACAACAAGAGAAACTGAGAAGCTGTGAGTCCAATCTCTTTGATCTGGTAAGGGACTTTGATAAAAGGAAAAAAACCTCCAATTTAGGAGCCCGGGCCATGACAGAGGATGATCATGGGTATAGTTCCCACTTTAAAGACTGCAAATTGATTATGCTGAGATGCCTAATGTGAGCAGACTTAAGCACCTGATGGTAATCACAAAGTAACTCTCAGGATGAGTAGAAGCCTTTCCCACCAGCAAAAGCAGGAATGCAGGAATCATCAAAGCCCACTTACAGGAAATCATTCTCAGATACGGAATATCAGAAATCATAGAATCAGGTAGGGGGTTCTCATTTTTTCAACAGAAATACTAAACAATATCTATAAAAGTTTAGGAGTACAGTGACAGCTACATATTCCATAACATCCACAGTCCCCAGGACTTGTGAAAAGAATGAATAGGACTCTCAAAAAAAAAAAAAAAAGCTTAAACTTGTATTCTGGTAGGCTTGAAATGACCTGAAGTTTTAAAAATAGTGCTATGAAATATTAGCAATACCCCTTGCTAAACTCTAGAGTCATCACCATCAGATATAGTGTTTGGCAGGTAGGCACTTAGCTGTGCCTCGGACCTTTGTCCCCATTAGGACCAGCATCTTGGAGATGGATGAGTTACCAAATTTGTATTGAGGATACAAAAAGACCTACAAGAAAATGCAGTATAAGCCAGATTGTTTCAGTTAGTAGCAGCTGGAATGCAATCCAGTCTGGATATGCAACAATGATAGAAGTCCATTGTCATAAAACGAAGTTGGACGCTAAATGGGAGGGTTTATGTTCTGTGTTATTAACATCTGTTATTGCTGTAAAGGTTGCAGAAAAGTGTAACTGGATTCATCTCTTTCATGTTAAATGACTGCCCAAGGAAATTCAGTTAGACTGACCCCCATCGATGCTTCAGTAGTCAGTCAATCCTACTTTGTTGATCAAAACTGGGATTGCTTAAGTTTACCAAGGCAGAAAAAATCCCACGACCATGTAATTTTTTTTTCCTTCTAGAACAACCTGAGCCAGGGTGTCACCCTCTTCTTGGCCAAATGGACCATGAGAGACCATAAATCAAGGACAATATCCTATTTGGTATATTCACCATCACTATAGAGTAGCAATCATTCCAGACTCCAAGATGGGAAGATGTGAGATAGCACCAGCACAGTTGGCTTTGGTTATGCTGCAATAATTGTGGCCCATAAAATGTCACCCTTGTTGGTATATTAATAAAAGGTCACTGGGAAAGCCATCATCAGCTTTGGGAATACAACCAGAAAAGGCACAGCCAGATATGTAGACTGGTGCTGTACATGCAGGTGGTACCAACTGCCCAGTGCAGAAGAGTTATCCATTAGACTTGATGTTTTAATATTGAATTCATAAAATAGAGTGGATTACCCAAGTTCTGGTATTAATCCTTAATTGTATAAGTGTTTTGGTCCTCTTTCTTTTATACATTTCATCAAAACCATCAAAATCGTCAAAAGGGGCTCAACTATGCATTGACAAATCCATTCTCTGAGAGTTATTCCTAAAAATGTAATCTTCTTAGGAAATCTGTACAAAAATATTGAAGAGTGCTAATAAAAAAGCCATATGCCCCCCCCAAAACATCAAAGGGAGTACTGTTACAGAGAAATTTGATTAACTGTATTCTCTCTGTATATTCTCATTTAGCATTAGTAGCTTGGCACCAGTAGCTAAAATAGTTGGTCTTTGGCCACTAAAGGTGACTGAGTGTAAACTTTTTGATAAAACTAATGTCGCTAACACACAACTAGCTGAATCTGGCAGATGTGAATGGAATGAAGAAAATAAGGGGCAAGGAAATAATTCTGAGAGAATGAGGTAACTTTAGACCAGTGACAATGAAAACCAGTGAGAAGTCAAGAGACCACCAATGACAATTAGCTGATTGGACTTGGGATTGGCTGATCAAATGTCAATCTGTTAGAGGGTAAGAGGGCTCTGCAGAGGGACCTTGACAGGGTGGATAGGTGGGCAGATTCCAGTAGGATGAAGTTTAACAAGTCTAAATGCTGAGTTCTTCACTTTGGACACAACAACTTCACACAGAGCTATAAGGTTGGGGACAGAATGGCTGGAGAGGAGCCAGGCAGAAAAGGATCTGGGGGTACTGGTTGACAGGAAACTTAGCATGAGTAGGCAGTGTGTCCAGATGGCCAAGAAGGCCAATGACATCCTGGCCTGTATCAGGAATAGTGTGGCCAGCAGAACTAGGGAAGTTATTCTTCCTCTATACTCAGCACTGGTAAGGCCGCACCTTGAGTGCTGTGTCCAGTTCTGGACCCCTCAATTCAGGAAAAATGTCGAGATGCTCGAATGTGTCCAGAGAAGGGCAACAAGGATGGTGAAGGGACTGGAACACAAGCCCTGTGAAGAGTGGCTGAGGGAGCTGGGGTTGTTTAGCCTGGAGGAGGCTCAGGGGAGACCTTATCACTCTCTACAACTACCTGAAAGGAGGTTGTAGCCAGGTGGGGTTGGTCTCTTCTCCCAGGCAACCAGTGACAGAACAAGAGGACACAGTCTCAAGCTCTATCAGGGGAGGTTTAGGCTGGATGTTAGGAAAAAAATTTCACTGAAAGAGTGATTGGCCTTTGAAATGGGCTGCCTGGGGAGGTGGTGGAGTCACCATCCCTGGAAGTGTTTACAAAGAGATTTGATGAGGCACTTAGTGCCACGGTTTAGATGATGGGACAGTGTTAGGTAATAGGTTGGACTTGATGATCTCAAAGGTCTTTTCCAACCTTGCGTTTTCTGTGATTCTATGATTCTGTGATTCTGTGATGGGTGGTATGGATATTATTGAGGAGCACATTGTGGGGAAGGGGTCCCTTTGCAGAGGCATCCAGCTTGAGCTGAAACCTGAAAACTAATAAAAAAGGAACTGGAAATCTTCACTTGAATTAACATTAATCAGGATGGGATCCTCAGGTTGGACCCTTTTATAGTGGTTAGCATGATATCATATTTAAGAAGGGGGAAAACAATGGTAGGAAGAGAAGACTGAGAATGTATGAGAGAAGCAGCCCTGCAGACACCAAAGTGCAAAAGGAGGGGCAGGAGGTGCTCTGGGGATGAGAGCAGAGATTCCCCTGTAGCCCGTGGTGAAGACCATGGTGAGAGAGTCTGTCCCCCTGAAGCCCATGTAAGTCCATGGTGAAGCAGGTATCCACCTGCAGTCCACGGAGGACCCGACACGGGAGTGTGTGGATGTGCCCTGATAGAAGCTGTGGCCTGTGGAAAAGCCCATGCTAGAGCAGGTTCCTGGCAGGAACTGCAACCTCTGGAAAGAAGCCCATGCTGGAGCAGGTGTGCTGGCAAGACCTGCGATCCTGTGTGGGAAGCAAACTGGAA
The DNA here is from genome assembly GCA_013390005.1 of Calyptomena viridis. Classification (NCBI taxonomy): domain Eukaryota; kingdom Metazoa; phylum Chordata; class Aves; order Passeriformes; family Eurylaimidae; genus Calyptomena; species Calyptomena viridis. The sequence goes on along the minus strand of WEIV01016682.1, from coordinate 41,178 downwards.
CAATCCGTTCCTGAAGGACTGAACCGCATGGAAGGGTCCCATGCTGGATAGTTCTAGAAGAACTGCAGCTTGTGGGCAGGACTCACATTTGAGAGATTTGTGGAGGACTGTGTCCTGTGTGTAGGACCCTATGCTGGAGCAGAGGAATAGTGTGAGGAGGAAAGAGTGACAGAGAGAACATGTAATAAACTGACTGCAACCTCCATTCCCCATCACTCTTATGCTGCTCAGGGGGAGAAAGCATAGGAGTCAGGAGTGAAGTTAAGCCTGGGAAAGATAGAGGATGGGATGAAATTATTTTTACTTTTTTTCCTATTTCTCATTTCCTTATTTCTTATTTCTCATAATCCGATTTGATTGGCAATAAATGAAATTAATTTCCCTGAGTTGAATCTGTTGTGCCTGTGATGGTAATTGCTGAATGATCTCCCTATCTTTAACACACAGGCTTATTGTCATTTCCTTCACCTCCCCTGTCCTCTTGAGGAGGGAGAGGGATAGAGTAGCTTAGAAGGCACTTGGAAGATCATCAAGGTCAATCCACCACACTGACAAAAGCCACATTGATTTAACTAGTGAGACTGAACTGACGGATTTTGCTTCTGTATTGTCTTAGTGATATTTCCAATTAGCATCTCTTTTCAAAAAGGTAACAGTTTTGTCATACAAAAAGAAGTCTGTGCTAGTAGATGATAGTGAAATTCTGAAAAAAAGGTATAGAACTACTTGAATAAAAATAAATATGAAAAACTTTTCTGTGTGAGATGAAGTCCTGACTCCTTGAGGATAAGTAAAAAATGAGAATACAAATCAGAGAGTGCCATCTGACTTCAGTGTGGTCTTCTGGGAGATCACAGGTTATCTTTACGTACTGCTTCTTCATCAATAACAGATGAGCTACTATTTCTTCTTACATGTCATTGCCCTTTCCTCAAAAACAAAAGGATGAATTGGAGCACTGGGGGAAGAAAAAGGTGAGGGAGAGATCCATGAGTGGGAATAATTGGATCAGTTTTTTGAACTACATTTCTATAAAAAAGGCTGGTGAATTAGCTAAGCCTAGTCTTTTCTGATATGAGTATCAAGAATAAATTAATTTGCTGGAAACATCGTTGGCTAAGTTATTTGGCTAGAAAACTTTAAATTCAAACGACTAAATTCACAGAACCATTAAATATAAGGAAAACCTGCTAATTTTTACGGATTAAAATTATTTTGGGCAACCTTCTGAGGGATAAATTGGTGACGATATTCTCTTTCCACTATCTATTACCATCAAACAAGGGTTTCTCTATTCATACAGCTACACCTGTATATAACTGAATAGGACTGAACTTTGAATGTACCAAGAAAAAGGATGTCAGTTGTCTGTGTGTGTGTGTGTGTGTGTGTGTGTGTGTGTGTGTGTGTTGTTTTTGGGTTTTGGTCTTTGTGTGTGCATGTGCTTGTTTGTTGTTTTGTTTTGTTATTTAGGGATGTTTTTTGTGCCAACCATCCATCTAAGACCTGAGAGGATAGAAAAAGGATTTTCTGGTCAGGTGTTTGGATGGTTCACTTTTCATGGGTGATTGCTCTACCAGTTCTGAAGTTGGGATTTTTTGAGAAACAGTACACATTTTATGTGGCAGTAGGCTGAATATTCATAAGGTTCTTGACCTGATGACTTAAGAAAAGGTAAATATATTGACTGATACTTCTGAGAGCCAAGTCCACAGATTTCTAACGCACACACTGTTCTAACTAACTGAAATATGTGAAGACTCATAAACATCAATTTAAAATTTTCTAATACCCACCTACGGCATTCAGAAGACAGAAATATTTCTATGTGGAGGCTGATGACCTATTGGATTGGACAGCAAAGTAGTCCTTGTCCCCCAGAATTATTTAAATTTATGAAAAAGGAAGGAGATATACTGTTTACTGTGAACTGTGCTTGTAGGTGCAGGGTCCTATGTAATATAAAAGCCATTGTGACACCCACATCATTTCATGTATTAGTTCAAACATGGATACAACAAAATATACTACTGTAACCAAGATCCATCGAAAAGTCTTTAGCACCAACTTCCCACTGAAACATGTGAACATCCTGCAATCAACAATGTTTAGAGACCCAAATGTCTTCAGGGATCATGGTTTTATGTCAAATCACTAAACCCCATACATCTCCCCTAGAACATCTCAACCCTAAAACCACATGTGTAGATAATGAGTTAAGTTCTAAATTTCTACCAGTCATATGAACCAGTCATTACATATGAACCAGTTTAGTGATAGTGCCGGGTTCTACAGTTTGGCCACTGCAACTCTCTGCAGCACCACAGGCTGGGGACAGAGTGGCTGGAGAGTGGCCAGACAGAAAGGGACCTNGGGAGGTGGTGGAGTCACCATCCCTGGGAGTGTTTACAAAGAGATTTGATGAGGCACTTAGTGCCACGGTTTAGATGATGGGACAGTGTTAGGTAATAGGTTGGACTTGATGATCTCAAAGGTCTTCTCCAACCTAGTTAATTCTATGATTCTGTGGCATTGGACCCATGGGAGACCTGTGTCCTTCTGGGACAGCAGTTTGATGGGAACTAGGATGCCTAAAGTCTCATAATCAATGTCTAAAGTGACATTAGATATTTATGTCATATCTGAGTTCTGCCCCTATTGCTTGTTTGTGTCATTATTCTTCAGTCAGTTTCCCATTGTAGTCCAAGATTTTCAGAAGGGTCTGGAAGATATGATCCATGGTAACAGATCCGTGTCCTCTGGAGATGCAGAAGGAATGTCCGGCTCCTGACATCCAATTCTGATCTTCATTGATCCATTGCTGGTGTCCCATGTGGACACATGTATGTAGATATCTAATTTTCCATGTGCATCATATGTAATTGGAGAAATCCCAGGTCTGAAGTTTTATTCAGTATCTAGAGATCCTATGTCTTGGAAACGAAATGCAGTAGGATTCCTATGCTGAGCCTTGAGTTGACTTTAAGGGTCTGACCTGAGGCTGATAATGGAGATTAAATATGTAGCCTTGCTGCCTGGACTTGAACCTAAAATGCAGGCACTAGTCCTCTCCCAAGTTCTACATTATCAGTAGGAGAAAGATGATATCCGAAAAAAAGGATCACTTGTGCCTATGTTTTCCCTGATTAAAAAGTGTCCTTTTCATCCATGAAGAAACATTTTCCATGATACAACAGTGGATATAATTTATCATACTATTCAAATTTATCCTATGTGGGAGATAAGACCATATAGAAAACAGCTAAAGTACATTTTAAAAGCCAAGGAAAGGGAACTATAAATCTTGAGGTGTGCTGTGTTGGATGTTATACCAAATAGTCTGACATAAATTTTTTTATCCTCAGCAGAACAGTAGAGAGCTTTTAGAAAGGAAGGGGAAAAAAAAGGCATGGGAATAGTTTCGTTGCTTTCCAGTGCTTTCATCTAAGAAAGATTTTGTGCTCGTTCTTTCCTAACAGTCTCCATATCACACAGTAAAGGGGAACAAATATTTGAAATGGGACTGCACATCTGTTTGTGTGATCTATAGCAATGAGTGCATCAGAAGAAATGCTGAAGCAATAACCTCGGGTAACAGTTCTGTGGATTGAAGTACTTGGCTTTTTGTTACTAAGCTGATGCTCGTGTCATAATCTCCAGGCTATAGTCAGTTCATCTGGCAGGCAAACAAATAATCAAAATAATACATACTGACCCTTTCCAGAGACAGCTACTAACGTGAATTTGGTTTTAGATATTAAATCTCTCTTCTAGCCATTTGAGTGGCGATACAGTGCTAATGAATATCTCCATGTCATGATTTGAAATAGAGGACACAGAGGCATCACGGGTTTTTGGGTGAGGTATCAGATCTACAAGCTGCTGATATTTAGTGTGTTCTGCAGGATCAGGCTGTTCCTGTGGGTTGTCAGTGAGTTGTCGTATGTTCAGAGAAGATACTAATTTACAAATGAGGAGAATATAGTTCGGCATGCCAAGACATCTGGAAGGAGGATAGTCTTTTTTATTATGTGGTCCAATCCTTTGAAAATCTGACTATTAACTGTATTTTTAAAACTGGTATGAGGCAAACAAATGTGTGTTATGTGTGTTATCTGATTTTAGGTATTCAGGCTATGCATATCCCAGCAAATTAAACAGTGTTAAGAAGTATTCCTGCTCCTGGAAGTTAACTGTCTGTGCTGTTGAGTCATTGGAGTGGTCTCATAAGAGCTTTCACACGGGCCAAGTACCACTTTTCCAAAAGATTTCCCATCTCAGCAGCTAGTATGGATAGGGTAACATTCCTAGCAGGAAAGTTGAGCACAACCACACTGTTTTGTATGGCAAAAGCCATTTATGTGTGTGTACAGAGACAGCTCTGTGTCAGCTGGACAGTTGCAGGCACCTTCTGTAGCACAGACATTGCCTTGGGTTACAAACTCACACAATCATTTTGCTCTGTTCTGTATATTCAGCAAACATTTATCATCTGCTCATCTATTTTGTATGTAACAGCTCCCCATCAAATGTCAGCTATTTGAAAAATAAGGTTTTGTGGCTGCTAGGAAAGGGATTCTGAATTTGGCTTCCTTCTTATTGGATGATTTCAATATCATAGTCACTCTTTCAAGTAAGAGGCACAGTGATACTGAAGCAAAAAGGGTAACAGCAACTCCCATGCTGCAAGGTTATGTGCAGCAGCAATAGATTCATGTCAACCACAGTATCAAAAATCCTTGAACTGAATTGCTTAAAAGAAGAAAGGCTCAGATTTAAAAACATTGCTTAAGTGTATCATTGTTTTGTGCACCTTTTGGGCTGCCTTAAATAAAGATCTCTGATTTTTCTGAAGGGGAAAGGGACATGTTAACCAACGTTACTGAAAACTAGTCTTTTTTGAGGTATCTCAGCTTAGGAGAAGAATCAAGCAATCAAGTTAGTTTAATAAAAAGAGCCATGAAATCCTATTAGGTTGCTAGAAAGAATCAATGCATAGGTGTAACAGAGCATTCATGATGGCTGGTGTTTCTGGTGGTTTGTGATTCTAATGGGGATAAAAAAATCTGTATTCTAAGAAAAAAAAAAGGAAAAATATGTAATAAAACCCAGATGACAGGATGAAATCAGGGTATAAAAGCAGCATCAATATCATAGTCTGTTTTCTTAAAACATTCTTTAATGTAGTTTCTATTTAAAACAATTTTTCTTTATAAATGGCATTTCCAAATTTCTTTCTAAATCATCCTTCTGCATTTTTGGATGCTGTTCAGAAGTAGGAACAAGTAGAGCACACATCAGCTTTATCTTAATCCCTAACCTTACACATGACAGTGAAGTGCAAGCCTCTCTGATGTTCTGCATCATATATTTAATTTCTAAGAACTTTAAATCTCCTTGAAATGACAAAAGTAACCGACACATCTGTAAAATAGGACATCAATCAGATTCTCCCTGCTTTTGAATCACAGTTATAAAGGGAATATTTTCAAATAGGGAGCTGTCTCTTTTATTTATAGATATTCAGTTGAAAATAAGGGAACAGTAAAATGTTTCCTCCATATCTTTTTCACTATATGAAAACAGGGTTACAGATCAATTGATTTACCATCACAATCGATTAGACGACTCTCCTGCTATCTCTATTGTGACAGTAGACAGGCGCTCATATAGATCTTTCATTAGAGGAGTCACTGAAAAGCAAAGGTTCATTGCATGCCTAAATGGCTTGTAGCTGACTCATTAGGCCATTAACTAACCATTAATATTGTTTAACCTCAAACCTTACAGACAAAATAAATTATAGTCATGTTATCCAAACAAAATAACCTTAACCTCCTTAACAAGTATGTAATTATGTGAATTTATTACCATCTGATCCCACTGAACTGAGGGGTTCATTTTCATAGCTATGAAGGGGAGAGATGAGAATACATCACCTTCAAGATAAGTGCTAGAGGGAGGCAGGTGCCTCAGTCACTGATATGCTCTGTAAGTCATGAACTCTTAGAGTGTGGACTTCATGGTTAATGCCCAAACAAAATTANAAAATTATCTCACACACAAAATGCTTCCCCCTTATGTAGTACCAAATATCTTCTTATCTGCTTTTAAATGTTTCTGCATTTCGCAAATTTGTTGCATGTATAAAATGGTCTCCTCTATCTCACTGTGGTACCAAGGCTTCACATAGGCAAGCAGAATATAACAATTAACTGTAATTGAATGAGAAGTCTTTGGAAATTTTCTCTTGTCATAATCTTTTCAAACTTGCAAATTCTGTATGTGCGATACAATGATGTCCTGAAATTGTATGGAAGAAAGAGTATAAAAAACCCCGTAGCATATGTTCTGAGATATAAAATAAACTTATGTCAGTGTGCTTCCCTTGGAAGGATGCCAGATGAATCCTGGTTATTATCAATAATATAAACAAAATATGTTGCCAGCTTTATACAGAGCTTAAAACAAGCAAAAAACCTGCATTACCACATTGCTGATATCCCAGCAGGTCAGCCGTAATGAATGCACCAGTTCTCATACATAATTTTTTATAAGGTAACTTGCCTGAAAGTGAAGCAGTCAATAGACTCATTTGCAGGCACATTTCTCTCCAGGAAAAACAACCATAATACAATACCAATTGTTTCTTTTGGGTGTACAAAAATGTGGATGCTGAGAGAGGAAAAAGAAAACAGTAGCACATAGATTCAATGACAGATGTGCAAGGAGAAATGAGAATGGAGTAGTACTGGTAATTAGAGCTGAAAATACAGTTTACTGTTCTTACAGAAGAGCAGTCTGAAAATTACAAATATTGCAATAGAGTATATAATTTAGTAAATGAAAATTATTGTTATTAATCAAAATGGCAAGGGAAAAAAAACTCTTACTGTGAATGTTTACTGGACCAAAATCCTGTCATAGAATATCCCCCATCCACAGCAAATATAAGTGTAATTTTATATTTCTATATAAATAAGGCTTTAACATTTTATGGATTATGCTAGTCCATCTGAAGGGCAAAATATTTGTCTCGATCATAGATAAAGGAATAACTACGGTTGAATATTTATCACAAAAGTAATTAATTTTGTAAAAACTGTGGTAGTTTATTTAAAAAAATCTAGTTACCACACCTCAAAAATCCAGTTAAGAGTATTACTTGGTGAAGGTTGGTAACATTTCTGCTCACTGTCCTTCCAATAGGGTGGTCTGTAAAACCAGAGATTTTGCATTTTGCAGCAAGAGGCATGTTATAAAAAGGGAGCTAATGCCCAGGGCCAGACCTTTCAAATGCATTTTAATTATTTTCAGTGCACTGTCAGAACTTTGATACACGCTCGTGGAATCATGCAAATACCTCTTTATAGAATATATGTCCTATACCCTAAGGCACCAAGGGGATTGAAATACACTTTGGTGAAGTTAGGTGTCATAATAAAGTGAGGTAATAAGAGCATGCCACCATATTACACAATTAGAAATCTACTTCTAAATCTCCTGGTTAACATGGCTATGTTTTATATTTATGAAGGAGAAAATGTCCTGATTTTTTCACAAACTAGTATTTGCAGGACAATGAAAAATATGATGCACCTTAAAATTGCTGAACCAAATTAATTTGGTTTCATATTTACTCATTGACCTCAAGAGCATTTCCATTCAATGTTATAGGGTGTCTGCAAAAGATTTATTCAGTTCCATGTCCATATATTGAGGTGAGGACACATTAACCCAGTGAACTAGATATAGAAAGAAATATTAATTACTTGGACTGAATCTGTGACTTCTGCTTCTAAATCCAGTAGTTTCTTAGTTCTAGTGGAACTACAGCACAACAAAAATATTTAAGGTTTTGCATAAATTTAATAAAGTGAGTAGGTCCACTCAAATCTGCAGTGGCAGATTTCATTATCTACCTAGCATGCATAAGATATAGTGACAGGAGATTACATGGCCTGATTTTCATGGAGTCCTCCTTTCATGGAGAACTTCTGTAAGTAGATAAAACACAAGGTATTAGACTAATGCCTACTGGCATCAGCCTACTGCCAGTGGCTACTCTGAGCTAAGCATGCAAGTTTCTCTTACAACTGATGTGCATAAACATAGGCATCTGGGGCCAGCTGAAAGGATGTCTGAGACATCCACACAGGCTGATTGGTATCGTACAGGTATTACAGGAGGCTTGCGCCAGAAGCCCCTTGAGGCCAAATGGACACTCTGTTGAACTGAAAACATCACCGGCTGTGAGGTTTTGGAATTATTGTGACTGATTTAAAGTTAGGTCATTTTTTAAGGCCCGGATTTATCTTCTGCAAACCTAAGAGTAGATTTCAGCTTCTGATTCAGATATCCAAATTTAGATGTAGGTGCCAACAGGGGAGCTAAATGTCTAGCTCCCATCACAGTCAGCTGAGATCTAGTCAGTACGGTCACATGAATCTTTAGGGTCTTTCAGCGGACTTGTCACTAATGGTTCAGTTCAGTTATTTAGACATGTAAGTCTAGTACTAGTGAGGTAGCCTAAAATATCCCAGCAAGAGTTGTTGCTGTTTTGGACACCTGAGAGTATCCCAGGTGTTACAAGGCACCCATGGGTAAGCATCTCTATTCTACCACAACACTCCATTGACTAACATGAGAAATTAGACACTGAACTCAGATGTCAGTGACGAGACAATGATGTTTAAATGTGGGTGTCTGAATATGGAGCTGAATCCCACACTGGCTGACTTAAAAAGAAGCTTGATATAAATTTTTAGGTGACTTGAAGTACCCTTGTCAGAAGCCTGCTTCTCTGTACAGGTAGGTTGAGGGTCCTAGTTACTCAACATGCACTGGACTCTGAGATATTAGGTACCTGACCTGAGATAAAGTGAAGGAAGTTGAAAACTTTACATTTAAAGAAAATACAGTTCAGAGTAATAAATGTTCCTAAAATGGTGTTTAAGATATTGCTTGAAATCAGCTATGTACAATAAGATGAAACACGAATGAGGTATAAGTTACCAACTGATCTCCTTTGGATTCTTTGCTCTCTCTGGAATATCTCTGATATGCTTGAGGATCTTCTGGGGTCTCCCGTTGTCTGCCACCTCACTGGACAGAGGATAGGAGTGGTTTCCTTCCTTTTAAATATGTCACTTGCACCTCTTCAGATATTGCTAAATCATCCCAAATACTGATGTGGATTATTACTGGGTTGCTAAATTTTTTCTAAATATGAAATATTTCACTTTAGAATTTAACCATCATGCATTTCTCAAAGAATTTCCAGGGTGAGAATACATTCAAACTTCTTCGTCTCTCCCATCCATTTTCCAAAGTGTGACAGATGAATGTAGTGCTATACCCCAAAGTATCTTGTTGCACACAGCCTCACTCGTGGAGGCACCTGCAGAACAGGTCCAACTTTTGTTAACAGTGAAGTATCATCATTGCCAGTGTGTTTCTTCCTGGTTGTTTAAACCCCTTCTTCCCTCCAAAAATATGTCAAAATATGTTTAACTGCACACTGATACAATGCTAATATTCTGTTTCATCCTGTAAGCCAACAAGAGCACTTCAACCCAGGTAACAAACGGGACGCAATATTTGATCTGATGGTCATCAGTGTCAGTGGGCTAAATGGGGACATCAAGACTGGAGGCAGCCTGGGCTGCAGTGGTCATGCATTGGTGGAGCTTGCAGTCCCGAGGGATATGGGTTAATAAGGAGTAAAGTTAGGCCCCTCAGCTTTAGGAAAGAAAACATCTGGCTCTTCAGTAGGATAGTCAGCAGGATCCCCTGGGAGAATGCCCTCAGGGACAAGAGAGCAGAATCATAAAGAAAAAATCTAGCAATTCCCAGGAGCAAAAAATTGGACAAGACAAGAGACCAGCGTGCCTGCATAGGAAACTGCTGACCAGACAAAAGGGAAAGAAGCAAATACACAGGCAATGGAAAACAAGGATAGATGTACTGGGAAAGGTGTAGAGATGAAGTTTGGTTGTGTAGGGAGAAGGTGAGAAACGTCAAGGAGAAGCTGGAACTAAACTTGGCAAGGGACATAAAGAATAGCAAAAAGGGCTTCTACAGACGTATTAACCAGAAAGTGAAGGTTAAAGAAGGTATATCCTCCCAATAAACAATGATGGAAAACTGGTAACAATGGATAAAGAGAAGGCTGAGGTACTCGATAACTTTTTCTGCCTCAATTTTAAATGGCAATCTCTCTTACTCCATCTCTCAAGCAGATGGACAGAAGGATGGGAAGCAGGGAGTCCCTCCCACTCTAAGAGAAGATCAGGTTCATGACCACCTGAGGAATCTGAACCTATATAAGTCAATGGAACCTGATTAGATGCATCCCAGAGTTCTGAGGGAATTGGCTGATGTAGTTGCCTAGTATCTTTCCATGATATTTTAAAAGTCATGACAGTCAGGTGAAATCTCAGGTGACTGGAACAAAGGAAACATTGTACACATCTTTAAAAAGGGTAGGAAGGAGGACCCTGGGAACTACTGATCTGTCAGCCCCACCTCTGTGCCTGGGAAGATCATGAACAGATCCTCCTAGAAGCTGTGCTAAGGCACATGGAGGACAGGAAGGAGATCCAGGACAGCCAGTACAGCTTCACAAAGTGAAAGTCCTCCCTGACCAACCCAGTGGCCTTCCATGATGGAATGACTACAACAGTGGACAAAGGAAGGGCTAGAGGTGTCGCCTACCTAGAATTCTGGAAAGCCTTTGACACAGTTCCTCACAACATCCTTCTCTCTAAACTAGTGAGAGATGGATTTGATGGGTAGACTGTTAAATGGATAAGGAATTGGTTATACAGTCACATCCAGAGGGCAGTGGTCAATTGCTCAGAGTCCCAACAGACATTAGTGACAAGTGGTGTTCCTCAAGGGGTCTTTATTAGGGCCAGTGTTATTTAATATCTTCATTAATGACATAGACAAGGGATTGAGAGCTCTAGGGAGGTGATTCTGCCCCTCTGCTTCACT
>WEIV01016682.1:0-30070 GCA_013390005.1 Calyptomena viridis | reverse complement strand
GATCTCCTTTGGATTCTTTGCTCTCTCTGGAATATCTCTGATATGCTTGAGGATCTTCTGGGGTCTCCCGTTGTCTGCCACCTCACTGGACAGAGGATAGGAGTGGTTTCCTTCCTTTTAAATATGTCACTTGCACCTCTTCAGATATTGCTAAATCATCCCAAATACTGATGTGGATTATTACTGGGTTGCTAAATTTTTTCTAAATATGAAATATTTCACTTTAGAATTTAACCATCATGCATTTCTCAAAGAATTTCCAGGGTGAGAATACATTCAAACTTCTTCGTCTCTCCCATCCATTTTCCAAAGTGTGACAGATGAATGTAGTGCTATACCCCAAAGTATCTTGTTGCACACAGCCTCACTCGTGGAGGCACCTGCAGAACAGGTCCAACTTTTGTTAACAGTGAAGTATCATCATTGCCAGTGTGTTTCTTCCTGGTTGTTTAAACCCCTTCTTTCCTCCAAAAATATGGCAAAATATGTTTAACTGCACACTGATACAATGCTAATATTCTGTTTCATCCTGTAAGCCAACAAGAGCACTTCAACCCAGGTAACAAACGGGACGCAATATTTGATCTGATGGTCATCAGTGTCAGTGGGCTAAATGGGGACATCAAGACTGGAGGCAGCCTGGGCTGCAGTGGTCATGCGTTGGTGGAGCTTGCAGTCCTGAGGGATATGGGTTAATAAGGAGTAAAGTTAGGCCCCTCAGCTTTAGGAAAGAAAACATCTGGCTCTTCAGTAGGATAGTCAGCAGGATCCCCTGGGAGAATGCCCTCAGGGACAAGAGAGCAGAATCATAAAGAAAAAATCTAGCAATTCCCAGGAGCAAAAAATTGGACAAGACAAGAGACCAGCGTGCCTGCATAGGAAACTGCTGACCAGACAAAAGGGAAAGAAGCAAATACACAGGCAATGGAAAACAAGGATAGATGTACTGGGAAAGGTGTAGAGATGAAGTTTGGTTGTGTAGGGAGAAGGTGAGGAACGTCAAGGAGAAGCTGGAACTAAACTTGGCAAGGGACATAAAGAATAACAAAAAGGGCTTCTACAGACGTATTAACCAGAAAGTGAAGGTTAAAGAAGGTATATCCTCCCAATAAACAATGATGGAAAACTGGTAACAATGGATAAAGAGAAGGCTGAGGTACTCGATAACTTTTTCTGCCTCAATTTTAAATGGCAATCTCTCTTACTCCATCTCTCAAGCAGATGGACAGAAGGATGGGAAGCAGGGAGTCCCTCCCACTCTAAGAGAAGATCAGGTTCATGACGACCTGAGAAATCTGAACATATATAAGTCAATGGAACCTGATTAGATGCATCCCAGAGTTCTGAGGGAATTGGCTGATGTAGTTGCCTAGTATCTTTCCATGATATTTTAAAAGTCATGACAGTCAAGTGAAATCTCAGGTGACTGGAACAAAGGAAACATTGTACACATCTTTAAAAAGCGTAGGAAGGAGGACCCTGGGAACTACTGATCTGTCAGCCCCACCTCTGTGCCTGGGAAGATCATGAACAGATCCTCCTAGAAGCTGTGCTAAGGCACATGGAGGATAGGAAGGAAATCCAGGACAGCCAGTACAGCTTCACAAAGTGAAAGTCCTCCCTGACCAACCCAGTGGCCTTCCATGATGGAATGACTACAACAGTGGACAAAGGAAGGGCTAGAGGTGTCGCCTCTAGCCTGGAAATTCTGGAAAGCCTTTGACACAGTTCCTCACAACATCCTTCTCTCTAAACTAGTGAGAGATGGATTTGATGGGTAGACTGTTAAATGGATAAGGAATTGGTTATACAGTCACATCCAGAGGGCAGTGGTCAATTGCTCAGAGTCCCAACAGACATTAGTGACAAGTGGTGTTCCTCAAGGGGTCTTTATTAGGGCCAGTGTTATTTAATATCTTCATTAATGACATAGACAAGGGATTGAGAGCTCTAGGGAGGTGATTCTGCCCCTCTGCTTCACTTTGGTGAGACCCCACCTGGAGTAATGCACCTAATTCTGAAGTCACCAGCACAGGAATGACATCACCCTATTGGAGCGAGTCCAGAGCAGAGCCACCAAGATGATAGGAGAGGTGGAGCATGACTTCTATGAGAAAAGACTGAGAATTTTAATTGTTTAGCCAGACAAGAGAATTCTCTGGGATAAGCTGANTAAGGCACATGGAGGACAGGAAGGAGATCCAGGACAGCCAGTACAGCTTCACAAAGTGAAAGTCCTCCCTGACCAACCCAGTGGCCTTCCATGATGGAATGACTACAACAGTGGACAACAAAAGGGCTAGAGGTGTCGCCTCTAGCCTGGAAATTCTGGAAAGCCTTTGACACAGTTCCTCACAACATCCTTCTCTCTAAACTAGTGAGAGATGGATTTGATGGGTAGACTGTTAAATGGATAAGGAATTGGTTATACAGTCACATCCAGAGGGCAGTGGTCAATTGCTCAGAGTCCCAACAGACATTAGTGACAAGTGGTGTTCCTCAAGGGGTCTTTATTAGGGCCAGTGTTATTTAATATCTTCATTAATGACATAGACAAGGGATTGAGAGCTCTAGGGAGGTGATTCTGCCCCTCTGCTTCACTTTGGTGAGACCCCACCTGGAGTAATGCACCTAATTCTGAAGTCACCAGCACAGGAATGACATCACCCTATTGGAGCGAGTCCAGAGCAGAGCCACCAAGATGATAGGAGAGGTGGAGCATGACTTCTATGAGAAAAGACTGAGAATTTTAATTGTTTAGCCAGACAAGAGAATTCTCTGGGATAAGCTGAGGCCTTTCAGTGTCTGAAGGGAGCCCACAACAAAGAAGGAGAGAGACTATTTACAAGAGCTTGTGGTGACAGGACAAGTGGGAATGGCTTCAAACTGAAAGACAGTATATTTACACTAGATGTTAGGAAGAAATTCTTTGCTGGTACAGGTTGCCCAGAGAAGTTGTGGATACCCTGTCCCTGGAAGTATTCAGGACTGGGTTGGATGAAGCTTCCAACTTGGTCTAGTGGAAGATATTCCTGCCCATGGTGGGGGGAGTTGGAATTAGCAGATCTTTAAGGTTCTTGCAACTCAAGTCACTCTATGACTCTATGATGCTGTGATTCAGTATAAGAGCAAGCTGGGAAAATACGATGACACCACTTCAAAACTTTGAATGTGTGTATGTCTGTTAGGAAGTATATAAATGCATACAATAAAGTTCATATAACTATTCAGACTGTCCTCAAGTGGAAATTTCTTACATAAGAAATTTCCCTGAAAATGTGAAAGTGTACTTTTTTCCCCCCCTGCCCAGCTCTATTATTTTCCAGGCAGCAGTGCCTTCAGGCATGTTATCTTACTCTTGGCTGTGCACTTAATATGCCAAATAAGGCAAGGATTGGTCCAGAGACTTTTAGTTAATGTATCTGCAAATCAAATACATATGTCAAAAGCAGAATCCAAAGGAAATTACAAATAAATACCCACTTTATCAGATCTCCATGAAAGGTGATGCACTCTGAGAAATGATAATTAAATGAGACTCATCTAGACTTTTGACACACAACTTTTTGAATTTTAAAATATACCCTTGAAGTAAACTGATGATAGGTTTGCCTGTTGCGTTCGGCTTCTCCCATGAGGCAGAATGATGAGAAGGCTGACTCCATGAAGTTTTTCCCAAACATTTATTTAGCTATTTGTGCGCCGGCATTCTACAGTCTAATCCTAAACTAAGCTACCTCTCCTACATCTAATCCTAATCCTAAGATTACCTTTCTAGCAGACTCTGTGTCCATGCCCCCAGACGGTGTGTCTAGGTGGGCCCTGGACACATCTCTCTGCCTGGCTAGATGTTCCACACCAGGCAGAGGGTCTGCTCTCTAAGAAGACTACAACATGTCTGCCTGCTTCTTGCTATGCAGTTATAGGTTATATATCAGACTATATTGTTTACATTAAATACCCAATGACCTGGGGCTCAGGTTCTCCTTGTCCAATTATGAGAATGAGGCCATGTCCAGTTAGGGCAACTCTTCTGCTCATGCTCAGGAGAAATTTGGCCTACAGCATAGGTGACATTTGCCCAACTGGAGTACTTTTCAAAGAAACTGTCACAAAAGACTTCACTTTTTTTTAACATGATCAACTCCCAGTAATTTTGACTCAATGTGATTTAGACAATCATTTAAATGTGGAATATCAAACACCATGTGCTCATATCCCATAACTCCAGATCTCATCACGGTCTTTGAAAAACTTCCTCTGACTATTTTTTTCTGAGGGAAAAATGCAATGCTAATATTTGGATGCCAGCTTATGTATCTACATTCTGGCTGAAATAGCTGTGTGGAATTGAACTGGTAGCTGAATATTTAAAGGTTAGTACAATGTCATTTTGATATATTGTTTTCCCGAGTGAGGTGGCAGCAGCTGGAAATGAAGTAACATGGCTGTGGTCTCCCAACCTACTTGCCAAACTTTGCCTTGGCTGAAAACAGCATAGGTGGAAACTTAAAATATAAAAGAATCTATGTAGCCTTAATAATTGATGTTGACTACATATCTGTGGAGGATCAGGAAAATAATTCATGTGTTCTAACATATTCTATTTTGAAAATAAAGATCCCAAACAGAAATAGGTCATCCGTTACAATTTCTCACTGAGATATTTGTTGCTACGTGCTCTACTGTACTGTCAAGAAGTGCTTCTGCAGGCTAACAAAGGTTTTAACAGCTATGATTAGGAATCAGTACTGTAGCCATGCTGGTTTTCCACATATGTCAGTCTCATTTCAGTGCCTGGTAGAGCTATGGAGGAGAAGATTATTCTGCAAAGTACTGAAAAACGCCTGAAGGACAACACAGTCATTGGTCACAGCCAGCATGGCTTCATGAGAGTAAAGTTCTGCTTATCAAACCTAATTTCCTTTTGTGACAAGGTAACCCACCTAGTTAATCAAGGGAAGCCGGTTGTTGTAACCTTTTTAGATTTCAGTAAAGCTTTTGATACTGTCTCTCACAGGATCCTTCTGGACAAAATGTCCAGCAAAGAGCTGAATAAACACATCGTGTGGTGGGTGAGCAACTGGCTCATGGGTCTAGCACAAAGGGTAATAGTGACTGGGGTAACATCAAACTGGTGACTTGTCACAGTGGGGTTTTGCAGGGCTCCATCTTAGGCCTTGCGCTCTTCAACATCTTTGTAAATGCCGTGGATGCAGGACTGGAAGGATACTAAGCAAGTTTGCAGGTGACACAACACTGGGAGGAGCTGTTGACTCACTTGCAGGCAGGGAGGCCCTGGAGAGAGACCTTGAGAAATTAGAGGACTGGGCAATCACCAAGTATATGAAGTTCAACAAGTGGAAGTGCCAGATTCTGTACCTGGGATGGGGCGATCCTGGATGTACGTACAGACTGGGGAATGCTATGGAAAGTGGTCTGGGGGTCCTGGCTGATGGCAAGCTGACTATGAGTCAGCAGTGCCCTAACATCCAGGAGGGCCAACTGTGTTCTGGGGGGCATCAGGCAGTGTCGCCAGCTCGTTGAAGAAGGGGATTGTCCTGCTCTGCTCTGCACTGGTGTGGCCTCACCTTGAATATGGTGTGTAGTTTTGGGCACCACAATATAAAAAAATATTGAGTGTCCACAGAAGGGCAACAAAGATGGTAAAGGGCCTTGAGGGGAAATCCGTATGAGGAGCAGCTGAAGGCACTCGGTTTGTTCAGCCTGGAGGAGACTGAGGGGAGACCTCATTGCAGTTACAACTTTGTCATGAGGAGGAGGGGCAGGCACTAATCTCTTTTCTGTGGTGACCAGTGACAGGAACCTGAGGGAATGGCCTGAAGTTGTGTTAGGAGGGGTTTAGTTTGGATATTAGGAAAAGATTCTTCACACAGAGGATAGTTGGGCACAGGAACAGGCTCCCCAGGGAAGTGGTCACAGCACCAAGCTTGACAGAGTTTAAGAAGTCTTTGGATGGTATTCTCAGGCACATGGTGTGACTCTTGGGGGTGGTCCCATGCACAGCGAAGGGTTTCACTCAATGATCCTCGTGGGTCCCTTCCAACTCAGCATATGCCACGATTTTGTGATTCTGTGATATATAAGAAGGGGAGTGAAAATTATAGAAATGGAAAACGAAAGGATGCAAACAAAGAGGAATTTCTGTAAGTGCTGCTTTAAAAAAAAAATTTCAATGTGACAGTTTAATTGAACAAGAAGTTGAATAGTTGAACATAAAACTGTATGTAAAATACAGCTTTCATTTACTTATTTATTTGTGAAATATGAGAAAGTGTTGGGGTTTTTTTAGAATTCTTCCTCAGAATAGAAGAGTATCCTGTTTATTCATACTCATCTTTGTCTCATCTTGTTTTCAATATCTTCAAAATCCACTTCATTAGCTACCCCATCACTTTATTGCATCTTGCTTTAGTACTCCATAAACATTAATCTTAAGGCATATAGTCATTCACTTCATTCACTCCAGCATATATCCTTCCTATGCATTGAAGCATGCCACCTCTTCAGCAAGCGTCTTCCTGAAGCTCTCAGTTTTTTAATCTCAGGGCAATGTAGTAGCAAAATATGTCTGATGTATGATGAATTACAGGAATTGCAATATGAACAGAAGAATTTCCTGATGGAGCTCTTTCTAAAAAAGTGTCTATTATCTGTGAAAATTAAAGAATACTCAGCTCTGATATTTTACTCACCTATTGTATTTCCAGCTGCATATTGCCCTAAACTTACTCCACCTTTTACTGAATTGATTTCCTAAAAAGGTTCTGTTTTGGTATGAATTATTTGTCACATTGGCATATTTATACCTTTTTAAAATAAACTTTCAGTGTCTCTGTACTCATAATTTTTATATTGGCATTTAGACATTTCAAAAGTAACACTGAAGAAATTAATTCTTATATTTTTTTATTATTAAAGTCATGGAACACAATACTATGATGAATTTTGATTAAAAATGTAAGCGGGGTTTTTTAGTGTTTTAAACACTGGGGATTTTCTTCCACTTGCTGCAAGTAAATTTCTTCCTGATGTAATGTTGGAAAGACAGAAGTCAATAAGAAAAAGCAGGCATCATTCCAAAAAGCCCAGGAATTTGGAGCATTTGCAAGAAAGTGTATTTATACGCACATATAAGAAATGGCTACACTAAATGTCTATTCTCAGAAGTCTATAGTGAGTGTTTCGCATGCTGAGTAAAACTCTAGCCAGAAAAAGGGAATTCCTCCTGTTTCTGTGCTCTGGGGCAAGACAAAGACAGTCCAGGATGTGGACCTGCTGGAGCAATTCCAGAGGAGGGCCATGAAGATGATCAGAGGACTGGTGCACCTCTTATATGAAGATAGGCTGAGAGACTTGGAGCTGTTCAGCCTGGAGAAAGGAAGGCTCTGGAGAGACCTTATAGCACCCTTCCAGTACCTGAAGGGAATCTGCAAGAAAGCCAGAAGGGCATGTAGTGCTAGGACAAGGGGTAATATTTTTGAACTGAAAGATGGTAGGTTCTACCTTAGATATTAGGAAGAAATTCTTTACTGTGAGAGAGGTGAGACATTAGAACTGGTTGCTTGCAGAGGTTGTGGGTGCCCCATCCCTGGAGTTGTTCAAGGCCAGGCCGGATGGGGCTCCGAGGAACCTGGTCCAGTGCAAGGTGTTCCTACCCATGGAGAAGGGGTTAGAATTAGATGTTCTTTAAGCTACCTTCCAACCCCAACCATTCTACAATTCTACGATTCTATGATTCTGTGATGAATGTTACTCTGCAATGTCCAGCTGGAGTTTGTTAGCAACAGACGGCCTTTTCTGAATGTAATTAGGGTCTTTTAAATTCATATCTTAAATATAGCCTCAGTGGCAAGCCTGATGTAATCTATTAGGCACGACTGAGATGAATAATGTATAGTATAAGTTAAAAATAACATTGGTGACTGGTGTTGCTCTTTCACTATGGTCTGCAGCAGGTGCGAGGTCTTCAATTTGTTCCTTCTGCTTTCATCTGCTCGTTGTATGGGAACTTTTCTTTCAGACACACCATTTCAACTTCACCTATGCAGGTGTGACATGGCCTTATCGGAAGCAGCACCTTGAGTTTTTGTATATCTTTTAGGTGGTCCTGTCCTTTTCATTTCAATGATACAAAATATATAAAACATTTCAAGTATCTATGTAAAATGTTTTGTAAGTATACACCTGACTCTTTTTAAAAACCGAAGAAATACCTTCTTGAAACAAACCAAAACCCTCTGAAGAAAATTCACCTACATTTGGGCATTTTGGATGAAGACTTAAATGTTCCAGTTGTTTTGCTGTAAAAATAAATCCCTGTAACAGCATATTTAGTAATTCAAACTGACGAGTTTCTAATCAAATGGTTCTCAACTTGGAGATATGAATTAAATTATTATATTATCTTATTGACTGATATTAGTTCAGTTTTAGATAGTCACTCAGGTACATATTCATGTATTTTTATTGTTAATTTTATTTTTTATTATGACTAAATTTTTTTGTTCATGAACCTCACAAACTTTCTTTCATAAAGGAAATGCTGACTATTTTGGGTTTTCAGCTCTGTGTAATGACTTATGAACTTAAATTTACCACTATGTACTATTACTATGTGTGACATATTTTATAATTTTCATGTATAACACCTTCTCTTTGATTCATTGTGTGTGGGTAATGTTTACATAGAAGTTCAGTCAGTTTATAGGAAGACAGTGGGTAGACGTACCTGTTTCTAGTTCCTGAGCCCTGATACAGAGATTATAGGTGATGATGGTTTAAGTAATTGAATGCGATGTCAATGACAAGTAAAAAGGGTGTTTAAAGATTCTTATGGTAGAAATTTGGACCCCTAGTACTTGGTTCAGTTGCCTGTGCCATACAAATAGGTGTCTAGTGCTACTTCATATGCTGCAGGACACAATATCAGATGTAAAGGTAAAAGAATCAAAAGACTAAAATCCCTAGACCTCTATGGATGAATTTAATCTCAGAGGCCAGTGCCTTAAAGTCTCCAGTCTAAATAGCAAGCTATATGGCCTACTGATTAAGGAAAACATAGAAGACACAAATATTAACACATTTCTTAGTCACTGAACAAGTAAAAAATTATCTGTTCATATGAATGAAAATGATGATGTTAGGTAGCACACACTACATAAATACAAATTCAGGGGCTTGATTCAGTTGCCTAAATGTGCATATGTAGTGACATTTCTTTTCCCTTCTTTGTTTCACTCTCACATTTTTGTTTAGGCTGCCGAGGAAAGAAAAGGTCCAGGAAGTTGATTCTTCTCACTTTGTTCTAAGATGATTGTAACTTGTGTTTCTTCTGAACCATACAAGGAAGCATGTGAAAAGTGCTGCTTCTGTTTCTGAGAAGATTCTGTGTCCTAGTACTGCTTCTTCATTTTTTTCCAGGCAAACCTGTTGTGCTTCATATGAACAATTCGCTGTTGTTGCAAATCCCGAAATTCTGGAAGAACAAAGGTTTTAATTCCACTACCACAGAATGAACTTGACCTCTACTATTGGAACACTTCTTTATACATGCACCTACATGCATCAGTGTAAATATATACTGAGAAAACACAAAAGAGAGTTCCATGTTTTCAGTACTCATAGCGGATGTGAGACTACTAGAGCAGTAGTCTAAAGAAGTATTTTCGGTTGCACACAAGACAAAAGTGATTTGAACCAAATTTTCCATGCAATTTCTCTTTGTGCAGTTTGGAAGACTCCCTTGATGGAAGTGTTAAACCTGGCACACTGCAGTTTAACTTCAGATAACCCCAGCAAGCTTTGACAGGAGAAAAAATAGTTTAACAATGACCCATTGAAAGGTCTCATTATCTTTCCTGTGCAGTGCACATAGGAATAAGTTGTTCACATTGCTTTTAACCTTGTTGAAAATTATTCACTTATAATCAAAAAGGCTGCACATTCATAAAGAGGAGAAAAATGTTCCATTAGCATGCAGGAAGGATCCTTCCAGGTTAGTCCATATTTGGGTTGAATTAATTCCCTCTGTATTAAATACAAAGCAAAATCCAAACCTTTTGAATTTAATTTAATGTGCTTACACATGGGAACTTTTTCATACTTACTAAGCACTGCTTGGTGTCATAACAATCATTACCATGTATTGTCGTGATTCATCTTGTCAAAGATCCACTTATGAACTCCATACTATGAGCTGACATTATACATTTGAATAACTGTAAAAGAAGGTTTGATATGATGTAGCACTTCAAATGAAAGGCTCAATATTATGCTTTGACATAGTACATTGTAGCAGCTGTGGAGGAAAAGCCATTAAGATGGATCACGTCAATGTGTAGCGTGGAGCCATTAACACTAAGATTTTTGACATGATTTACCTTAATAGCTCAATATCTATACTGAAATAACACATTTGATCATGTTAGGGATCCATATGTTAACAGCTCAAGGACACTACTGTATGTATACTGCATTACTCTGAATGTGTAAAGAGGAGCACATTGCACACAGGTGAACTAGGTTTGCTTTGCCTTGCTAAGAAAGGAGGACAGAGACTTTGTCTCCTGGGTTACACAAAGATTCTGGTATCCACCTTTCCTTTTCTCCTTTTCTTAAATACTACTGATTTAGACTGTGGGGGGAACTTAATATAAGGGCAGTACTATTATCCTAGGAGAAGAAGTATCCACAAGTGTGAAAGACTGGAATGCTGATGATTCAGACCATCCAGGTGTTGAGAACATACACACCTGCCACCTCAGGCTGGGTGTTGTTTCTTTGTCCTTACACAAATGCCTCATCTGTGATAACTGCTGGGCAAGCATCAGGACAATTCGAACACAGCCTGAAGATATTCATCTCTGCTGATGGCCCTAACAGATCCCCCTGTGCTGATATAACAAGCGGCTGTAACATTTCACAAGGTGTCAAAGACCCCTGAAATGTACTGTAATCCAGTATTACATCATCCAGTGAAAAACTTCCCACCTCAGGGGTGGCACCAGAGATGTTCCCAGGGGAGGTACCTTTGGTGAGAATAAAAGACCATACTCGGACTTCACTTGACACTGGGGTCTTCTTGCCTCACTACACGGCACTTCTACTACACAGGGCTTCCACTGCCATCTCAATGAATGTGGACTGCAACCACCAATTTGATAGGACTATAAACAATTTTGATTAATGAACATTAAAATTGCAATGACCAAGTCTCATAACTGGATCCAATGGTCATCTTATGGGTCCTTCCCATAAGTCACCTGGGGGGTCTGCAACCTTTGCCAGCACTGCAGCCTCACTCCAGCAAGATTCTCCAACTATTCTTGCTAAGTTTTTCACGTCTGGGGAGGCTGGTTGCCATCTTGTTTTGGTCTGGTGGGTGAGGGCTTGGAAAGTTTCTCCTCACTGGTTAGCTTAGCCCAGTTTTATCAGTATTCTTACTAGCATTCTTCTCGGTAAACAGCTATTTTTTTAGTTACATCTGGGCATATTTGGTCTCTCTCTCTCTCTATTGGAGAAAACCACAGATACTGAAT
This sequence comes from Calyptomena viridis, assembly GCA_013390005.1. Taxonomy (NCBI): domain Eukaryota; kingdom Metazoa; phylum Chordata; class Aves; order Passeriformes; family Eurylaimidae; genus Calyptomena; species Calyptomena viridis. Next base: position 18,509 of record WEIV01016682.1, on the reverse strand, counting down.
CTGAGGAATGAGACTTCTGTTCGAGGTCTCTGCCCCTCCAAATTGTCTCAAACTGAGACACCTTGCACCTCTCCCTGCTGCAAAAAATCCTTCAAAAATTGTATACTCCTTCCTGAGGGAGGGTTCTGGGCAAACCACTCCAAGAGTAATTCACTCTCCCAAGAAAAATTGTAATTAGAGCTCCCACAATAGTTAAGCAGCTGGTGTTCTGTGACTGCTGCTTTATCAACTGTTCATAATTGCTTCATTGTTCCCTTGTGCTCTCTTCCAGCTGATGGCTTCTTCCACCTGTTGTCTCTCATTTTACACTTTGAATGTGAGCTCTTTTGCACCACTTATATTTATACAAGGCATTCTGTGATAGCTCACAGGCAGTCTTATAATACAAACTCCCTTTATAAATTATGACAATGATAACAATAATAATAACATTGCAAGATGAAACTTGTTTAGATAAACTGCTTTATTTCAAGTGGCTTGCTAAAAGAGGCAGCAGAGTTCATGTTGAAGCCCAAAGGCAAATGTGAAACTTGAAGAAAGCATACTCTGCTCTTGGCTATGAATCTGGGAGATGACTGTAAAGTGGGAGGCTATAAAGTGTTGGCTGAAAGAGAATTAGAGCGGCAAGCAGTGAAACAGCCTCTGCTTGATTTCTTTTGTGCTCTGCAAAACAGGAGTTTTTGTATGCTTAGAGGAATATACAGAAAAAAACTGATTCCATCATCTGTTTATCTTCCCTTCTGGAACAGGGACATCATCCTGAATTTTGGTTTGTCAAAAGGGGGACAACACAAAAGATGCTTTTCCAAATAAAATGTGCAGATATTATGCCCATAGATCCACATGTGCTAACTCTGTAAACAGCTGTTGTAAATAGCCGATGTCTAAGTGCCAGAACATGGGTTAAAATGGACATTTTTAAGATCAGCAGAAATAATAAAAGTTTATCCATTTCTGTGTCAATAAAGAAAGAATTGTTGCTTCGTCCATTATGAAGCCATGCTATAAAACTTAAAAAACAGGAGCTTTTGGAAATGTTTTGTTTGTCTCTTTGTTCTGATACTAGAAGTTTGGTAAATGTAGTTTAATAGCCCTGCTATGGAATTCAACAGAATGCTATGGAAAAGATTCTTCCAGATTTTAAAAGTGAATCTTTTTTTTTTGGTATAAGATTCTGCTTAATTTCTTCTAATCTGTGGTAACTGCTGCAGAGCCTCTCTCTAAAAAGTGATGCTTAAAAATTATTTTTGCTCACTAGTATCTAAATTTAAGGTACTGGCAGAAGATAATTGGAAACCAACTATACAGTGGGATCCCACCTATACTTGTTCCTAGAAATTACTCTAGTATCATTTTACTGCAGAGACCTGACAGTAGCAGTAGCAGTAGCAGTAGCAGTAGCAGCTGCTACTAATGTCTAAAAGCTATGTTAAAAATATATTTAAAGAAACCCCAAAATGTCAGATGTTGCTTTTGTGGTCTACAACAAACAAAAGGTACCTAAAATCAGACTAGCTGAGAGTTCAATATCTAAATGTTATACATCAATAATAACTGAAGTGAATTTCACCTGTAATGCTTTGTTGGTTCAAAGGAATTGAATCAAAGTTGAATGATGAAACAAACTGCTCATAGGGTTTTTCCAATGACATAATCAGATTCTAAATAACCATCAGTGGTCTATGAGCTCAGGATAGAACAGATGACCATCTTTAGTGACGCAAAACTAATTTTAATGTAATAGCAGAACTATTTTGAGTTACTTTCATTATATACTTTGCCAACAGAGGAAATATCTCAAGGTATACTGTTGGACTTATTCATCCTTCTCCACCTAAGGAGCGAGGCTTATGCTGTATGCCAGTGGCAGAAAGATTTTTTTATAATTTGGAAAGCTCTGCTCTAGAAAAGGTAAAATGAAGTTTTGAAGCTATTTCTGTACTTTTTCTGCAATTCTCAAATAGCAATGATGTCTACTTTGTACTAGGTAGACAGCATACTTCTCACTCGTTTTTTTATCCCAGAACATTTTTCATTTCATGAGAAGCAAAAAAAAAATGGTGAAGCGTGGTAAATTCTTGTTTGACAGCCAGTCCTATTTAGCAGTCTATTGAGCCCATTTCCAGTGCTGTCCATAGAGGCATTTGAGAATTATTATGGTGGTTTCTCTAGGTAAAGCTCTTAATTATCCTTTCTAAGCTCATGCTATGCTTTCCCACCCGTGGGGAAAAGGCCTTTCTGCAAAAGATATTTCTTTGGCCTGATGTTAATAAACTCTTTGTAGCTTTACTTCTGTTTAACTTGCAGGAGTCAATATAACACTGTGTGCTAAAAGATCTTGGTGCTTCTAAAATCTGGGGTGGGCACATCTTTAAGCACGCTTAGTTTGATCTTTTTAACTGCAGGAGCTGTCTGTCAAAGGGTAGATTTCAGTTGCACCCCACTGTTATCTTATTGTGTTTGAACTTTACAAAGTATTTTATTGGTGACTAAACAGGAGTATTTTAAAATTGGGCAATATGTAAATGATATCCTACAAAGGTGCTAAATTCTTATTTTTTAAAAACAACAAATAATCATATATAGCTATCTCAGCAGAGGAAATAAGACTGATTGCACTGTGTTTACACAGGTGAATGCAGGAATGCCTCTGTGTACCACATACGCATGCCAAAAGTCCCTCAGTTTCTGGATCAAATCTTAGGCACATAGTGACCATTTCCATGGTCAAAAAAGCCTGTAGATCTTCTGAATAGGGATCAGAGTATCCTGAAGCCATGTCCTAAGGGAGCAGAGATGCTAAAACTTAGGTTACTTGGGACATAGTACTAGGGTAGGTTTGAGAAATGAATCTGAGGGCCAAATGCCTGATTGTTCACTACTATTCCTTGCTAGCTTCCTACCTTTAGGCCTATTTCAAAGATAAATCTGCTTGAAAGGGGACTGTCTCTAAGAAGAGATGCTAATTAGTTCCTGTCGTTTGGCCTTGGCGTGTAGCTACACGTTTTTTTTCCTTAATAGCACTGACATAGCTGAAGAGATTTGATAGAAATACCTAAGCTGTTTTTTTAGTTCTGTGATTTCCACACAAATTTTCACTGCAGTTACATTTGTCTGTGATTTTGCATTATTTTGTTCAAACTTGCTGCAATTGTCATGCCTTTCAGGAGGAAAAAATAGCACCAACAAACACTTTTCACTATCTGCTCAAATCTGAGTCCAAATGTGTATTTTTTAGGGTATCATGATTGGTCAAAAAGTACATTGCAGCTGTGAAAATTCAACATTAAAAATTCAAATCACAGAGATGAAAGTAAAAAAATTGAAGCTTCGAAATACATTGCAATAACAAAATATTGGTGTCTCATTCACGTGACAGTGTAAATCAATACCAATTTTGCTGTCTACAACAAAAACTGAAAGAAAACCAGTTGAAATTGAAAATTTTGATTTATAAGCCAATAAGGACTTACAGAATTGTCTTTCAAGGAAGAGCTTTCAGAAGCCAATGCCTTACACAAATGTTAATTCAGGGAGCTCCAAGGAGTTTTCATGTTCACAGTGAAATTCCAAAATCAGAATTCGGTGTATAGCAAAAAAAAGACTATTTCTCTGCCAATATTTCAGTTAATTCCTTCCTTGTTCATGTTGTCTTGCAGGTGCTGATCATAATGAGGTCAGAATCATGGAAGTAACAGAATGTTCCAAAAGTTCAGAACTTTTCAAAAATTTATTTATTAAATAAATTACATCAGCTCGAGAGTGTTTACAGTTCTTGTAAGTAGTGAGTTCTGAAAGTTTCTTAGAGATATATTTGGATCCATATACACTCAGGGATGATGAAAATTTGTGTATGGAATTGTAAAACCAAGAACTAAAGAACATGTAGGCAGTTCTAAATAATAATGTGTCTCTTTTTAGTAGTTGTAAGTAAAAAACTTCCACACTTTTCTTCTGTACCTTTTTGCTCAGCTTGGTAACTTGAAAACAATTTTTTATTGCCGAAACTAACCCTGTGCAGGCAGAAAGTGGTACTTTTTTGTTCCTTAGTGGCATAAAGATATATTTTGCCCATTAAGACAGAGAACCTCTGGGAAAAAAATCTTACCACCTGAATTGAAGAAAACTAGCGAGGAGTTGGTGTTGGGAACTGTCATCTGCAGACTGGGTCCAACTCGAGATGTGCACTGCCATTTGCACCTGCCTGTTTGCCCACAGTGACCATTAGGGAGCCTAGGCTGATAAAATCCACTGCCTCTCTAAGTTCTCAAAGTTCATTTGAAGAAATGAAGGCCCACGTGTCAATACTGGCATATGGTAGAGGAGCACAGTGCGTGGTGCACAGAACATGGCTTTTCCTCCCTGAAACACACAAGTTGTTGGAGTCAAGCCTGGGCAAAGGGCCCTGTGTGGTGGGAAGGTGACAGGGCTGCCCTCTACTATTGCAGAAGGAACAGAAGTGAGACAAGGAAGAAAAGAGATAAGCATTCCTGCCTAAGACTGCAACAAAAAGAGAATACAGTTTTGATTAGAGCTTTGAGGAGATGTAAAATGATCACAATATCACTTCTTGACTAGAGCGAGATGAACTATTCCCAGAAAATAATTTATTTGGTGAGTCAAGTCCCATTTAATAATCAATAATCCCACACAGCTTGGTTGCTATTTGATGATGTTTGACTACACACACCTATTTCATCATGTGGATTGGACAAATAACCCTGCTTTAACTGTGCTCATAACCCATCACTATTTGCCTTTCATGGTATGTGTTTTGACCACCATATTTTCTCGTTATTGTTTTTATGTTCTTATGAGATGTCAAAATTGTTTTCAGGAGGTGAAAGAGAATTGCTTATAATCTGGTGAACACTTCCAATAAAGCCCTTATGTGGACATGCTCACGAGAGAATGTCATCTGGCTTTCACCTTCTTTCAGTTTCTCAGTAAAGCATAATATTTCTTAAATTTTCCCATAGGGACCACAATGAAAAAAGCTATGAATACTATCAGAGAATATTTGTAGGCTGAATCTGGCTTTTTCCACATTTGTCTGAGTTGTCTTCATGCTGTTGTGCAGTGTTTTCATTCTGATACCAATTGTCTGATTTTAGTATTTCCTTCTAACACAGCATCCTGCTTCGTATGCTCTGACCAATGCTAAAATGTTGCCCTCAGATATTCTGTGGTTCTCTGCAAAGTGCCTGCCTTTGTCTTGAAATAAAAATGTTGGATCTGCAAAACTATTGCCTTCCATGCTCCCACGTTCATCTAAGTACAAAAATTCTACAAGAAACCATTTATATTTGCTTTTACAGTTGTTTTCATAGGTAAAGATAGAAGAATTATTGCTTTGTTAGTAGAAGTTTCTTTCTGCACTCTCAAGCTTTTATTGTCTTAATTAATAGTCTTGAAATACACTCCACTGTGACACAACATGCAGTCAGCATGCAGATTATATATTTCTATATCCAAGGCATAAACCCTCTATTTTCTTTTTAAGAGGTCTGATATTTGAGCCAAGGTGAATTACCAGTTTTATCTGCATCTCTTGACTGCTGCTTAAGAGGATTAGTGGCACTGGTTAGCTTTGCAAGGACAGCTAAGTGTAGCCAGATCAATTGCAACTCATAGTCAGAAATCAATGAAACGTGTCTCAGTAAATCTGACTGATCCATGGGTCACTACAGAGTGCATTATCCTGGTCTTAATATGTTACAAGATTAGACACAGAAATAATCATGAGATTCTCTCTGCTCTTTTAAAACACGCTTTGTACTCCTATTGCTGTTCTATGGTAAAGAAACTTCAGAGACAGATACAGTGAGAATAATACCAACATGCAAACAAATGAGGCTTTATCCTTTAGGTCATCTACTGAGGGAGAGACTCAAAGTACCATTTTAGCCCTGTCTGCAAAGAAGAAGTCCAACAAAATTTGAAAATTTAGAGGTGGTGTTTTCTTAACTGGAAACAGAAACACACATGCAGCATAGAGGGTCAAACCTCTGGATAGTCCAAGTCGGTGAAACCTTCACTCAATTTAATACAGTTACTTCAACTTACTGCCAATTGGGATCTCCCCAGGATGTTGCTGAGAGGCTGCTTGTAGAAGCCTGCATACCTTATGAGACTTTAGCTTTGTTGTCAATACCCACAGGCCCTGAATACCCTTCAGAAAGCGAAGTAGAGGTAGAAAATTACTCTCCTTAATCTAATTTGCTGTATATTTTTTATGACAGGGCTGCACAGAGTTGAGCACTTCCTTCAATTGGAGAGTTGCAGAGAAAAGATCCTGCCTGCTGTGCAGTAAGGGCTAACCTGCACCATAAGGACTATGCCTCCCGTGAAAGATGCATATTCTATGAGTTCTTCTGATTTGACACACTGTGAAGGAGCAAGTGGCTGCTTTACTCTGACCATGTAGTAATAACGCAGCAACTGCAGCAATGCAGCCCAAGTGAGTGGGCTGATGACCCAATCATATCATACACAAAGACACGGTGGGCAAAGGTGAGGAAAACTCAGGCAGGAGATTAAAAGGAAATACTGGGTTGTAAAATGGTGTGTGATATCATCTTCATGAAAGCTGTACTGGAAGGTGCATAAAATTACATAAAATTATGGGTTGTGTAGATAGAGACAAATGTCACAAAGGTTTTGTGAGGTGGTAGTTCAAATCTCTCAAACCTCTATGCTCTTCTAACACGAAAAGGTACTTCTGCAGAATACTCACACCTGTCTGAAAGGAAAATTGCATCTTTATTTTTGGATGATAAAGCATCCTCAAACACCTCTGTAACCAAAGATAGCAGATGAGACAGCAGGAATGTGGCTATGTTATGCACTGTTCTGCTTGCTAACTTAATACATATATATAGGACTGAGTGTTCACAGGATGTCCGTGTTCATAAATAAGAGTAAAGGACATTTGTTAAAGCTCTCCTTTCCCTTACCAGCTCTTCTTAAACACATTAGCCTAATGAATATAAATTACTGCTAGAATGACATGGTCTTTACTTAAAATAGAAATGTTGAAATATTTTGTTAGCTGATATACAAAGATTCATAAAAATAGCTATTAACTTTGGAATGAGAGTACAATTTAGAGTTTATTAAATGAAGAAATACAACAACATTACTTTTATGCACTGTGAATTCATTTCCATGGTTAAGGATTAGCAATAAGAAGCTCTCAATATGGAATCAGAGACTGCCAGCATGGGTGCAATAAACTTTTCAGAATGGTTCATAAGATTATACTAATTAGGGATAATCTAATTTGAACAATTTTTGTCTTCTCAAAAAGTAATATGATGTCACTCTATGGGAAGAGTCACTACCCGGGCTCCAGGGATGTACTAAAAAACCACACACGTTATCTGTAATATTAAAAATTATGGTTGATCCATGAGACAGTCTTAGATCTACCCTTCTCCTCTCAAAAGATCTACCATATAGACTGTTAAGCCCCCATAATTATCTCCCCTACTTGTGACAAGCATGGGCTAATCAGTCTCTGAGGGAGTTTTCCTGCAGATCATTGGAAAGCATGTGTATGCTTCACATTGCTTATCAAGCTATTTTGTACGCAGTATCACATAAGAGCTGACAAAAGTTCATTATCCTCAACTGGACTAGAATGACTTCAAATTAGGAAAAAAATATAAGCCTTTTTTCCTCCAGTTTCCTTTTCTATTTCCTTTTTTTTTTTAATAGAGAAACAACAACAAAAAAAATCTCTAACTTGCATTGCAACAAAGGATCTCAGCTAAGAAAAAAAAAAAAGAAGCTAGGTTCTAGCTGACTTTAATCCCATATTAAAAGATTAGAAAAAACATCTGAAGAAATCAGAGATAGTCTAATTGAGGTTCTCGCCTTTAATCCTGTGAGTAGACTCCCCCTTGGATACCAGGATCTGTCAGTGTATAGTCTTGGGAATTCTCTAAGGAAAAATAAACCACAAGAAATGGACATACAACACACTCTCTCACATTTAAAAAGAGAAAGAAAAAAAAATCTGAGAAATGGCAATATCAAAACACATTCCCTCCTCAGAAAGAGAAAAAAAAAAGAGGTACAATATAAAATGAAAGCAAAGAAGCAGATTATAAGAACCACAGTTATTTTTGGAAGTTCTTTGATAACACCTACAAATGTAACCCGAAAGGAAATCAGATGGCTTGGTTCTGCTCTCCTCATTCAGATCAAAATGCTATTTTTGCTTTTTATTTTGCTAGTAATTCCATCCAGCTACCTGCAATAAAAGTGTATTAAAAATGAATCTTTGAATTAGTCTTTTAGAATGATGTTTAAAATAAACTATAGTGTAAGCAGTGCACAGAGGAAAACCAGATAGAAGATTAGTGTTCGTTTATATTTTTCTGACAAATAAGGGCAAAACACATATAAAAAGAAAGATTCATATAAATTCACTATAACACCAGGCAAAACTTTTTCATATTGAAAAATATTAAACGAAGAGATACTTCATAAGGGAAAAACAAAACCAGTAAAATTAAACTGGGATTCTGTTAATTAGTAAAACAGCACCAGTTTGAAAAGAAGTGACCAATATGGCACTATACCCATTTGATTTTAAAGTTGCAGACTAGAATTTGAATTGAAACACTTATATGTCATGTGCGTGCATTCCACCATTTAAAAAAATATTCTCCCTTGCTTTATATTTTTTTTCCATATTTGGTGATCCATTTCCCTAGCAGCAGGGTTAAACATATTTTTCTAGTGGCTATTATGTAGTAGACACACAGAGATGCATTGTGTTTATAAATATCAAAATTTTAGTAAAGAGAAAATGAAGAAACTCTTTGTAATAAATCAGATTTAATGACAGTGTTAACTTGACCAAAGCTGAAAAAGTCAGATTTTAGAGTTATGTTTTCAGGGTGTACATTGCTTAAAAAGAGAGAGGGGAAATTATGAAAAAGAAAATCATAAAAAAAATCATCAGATGGTATTTTAGCATGAAAAATCAAGGTAACATTACAAGGAGATGCAATAAACATAAAAGAGGTTTGAGACTGTTATTTTTATTGCCTGGAAAATTACTGTGATTCATGGTTCTAAATTATGTAAAGATATATAGATAATGGAAATATGAACTGTATAAACATAAATGTGTTTGCCTTCCATTCAACATATTCTATATTAATATAAAGCAGAGTTAAATCACTGCATGTTTGGAAAATTTTCTTTTATTTCCTCTATAAATAAATTCAGGACATGAGAATGTCATTCTGTAAATTTTAATATACAATTTAATATTTTATTAACAATGTTTAAGAAGAAGATTCATATATTTCAGTAGTCTTGTTATAAGGCACTACAAAATGTGATTGGAATGACTGTAAGGCAGCAAGTTCCTATGGCTTGGCATAAAGACTCTGAACAAATTAAAACAGTCTAATGCTCTTAGTATTTCAAAATTCATGACAACCATGGGGAAAAAAACTCTAAAACTGCCTGATCCAGCATGGCTTGCATTGTCAGACTTTGCTTTTTGAAGAAGAACTTTGTCTATATCAAATGTATAAGAAATGATGCTGCAGAGTAGGAGAACAACAGCACCCAAAACCTAGGTCTCCAAGAACCTTGTGGATAGGCTGAGCACCTTAAATTGACATCGAATTAAACAAGAGTGGAAGGTCCTGACCATCCATTGAATTTAACAGTACTTGAATTTCTCAGCACTTTGACAGATGAAGACCCCTATTTTTACTTTGTCTTTCATAACAAACAATGCCTCAAGGCAAGTATATACAGTAGGAATTTTGCATAATGTTAATTGTTTACTATGCATAAAAATGACTCCTTAGTTTTACAGAAACTCAAACATACACTGACTCAGTCCTATGATTTTCTGGTGTGTGAACTTCTTGTAGTCATCAAAATTAAAAATTGATTGGAAGTGAGATTTTTTTTCATCGCTGATTAGTGATAGGGTGATAGGTTTGATAGGAAGTAAGCCCATGCAGGGCTGCATTAATTCTGCAAGGGGAGTGGGAAACAACATTGTGCCTTGATGGTTGTAGCAGATAATATGCATTTCTTCTTGCAAATTGTGCAAGAGTCATCCAGGTCTTTCCTGTTTTCTTGCACAAATAAAATAAAGAATAAATGTGGTGCACATTTCATGTGAACCAGTGAGGGATTTCATTTGTTAGCATTTGATCAAAGAGTTGTGTAACAGTTTTGTATGATATACAGTGCTAAAGTAAGAGGCATATTTAGTCTTACTACAGCTTGCTTATTCAGAAATATTCTCGCATTGGCACTTTTAAGTCTTTGGAGAAGTTTCTTACAGGAATGTAGAGAAAGCAAGTACATTCATAACGAACTCACATTTCCTTTGGAAAATTTGATAGCCTTTCTTGCTTCAATATGGTCTATTATCTGAAATCCTCCCTTCAATGATACTTGGGACCAGTGACTTTGAATTAATATAAGGTAGTTGGGATGAAAAACCTCTGTGCACAGTATAATTCTAGTAAATGACAAAATAATTAAATAACACATGCGACAGACTCCAAAGGCAGATGTTTATGATAACGTAACAGATGATAATATTGGATGGTATGTGAAGAGGAGAAACGAGCAGCTTCTGCTCTAAGATGCCTGCACTTACTGCTTCTATTGAAATGTCATCTATCAAGGCACAGAACTTAATCTACATTGGTAGAAGAAAGACTCCTAGAAAAGTGACTCTAGTACTGCAACCATTCATTGCTTATAGTGAAAAAAAAAATCTTCCATTCTGTTAAAATGAATACTCCAGTTTTGCCTTTGTCTAGGCTCTGGTCCATTGATTATGAGGCATTATAGCTTTTTTACTGAAGAACCATTACTACAGGATTGCCTTTGACTTTTCTGATCATGGGGATGTTTGTTTAATCAGAGCATGACTTTTGGGAGTGGGATGCTACATTTAAGTGGGATGCATCAACTCCAGAAATTTAAAAAATTTACTGTGAAATTTTGCTTGACAACCTTTAAGGCTAATGCAAGTGAAAAGTAGACATGGTGACTTGAATGCATATTTGAGCTACTGTTTTTTTCAGTTTTCTTTTTTTTTGCATAGATTGTGTATTCTTATGTAGTTCTGAGTCACAAACGTTTAATATGCAGTGATAAGAACGTGTGAAGACAATGGATAATTGATCTTCCAGCAAACTATATGTGCATTAATAAAATTTATACTTACAAATAAATATCTGCACACAGTTGTGTGCTTGTAAGTATATATTTTATATTTCTTTTTAATACAGTCTTGATGTATCAGAGTAATTCTTGGATGCAGTAAATTCTACCATATGACAATTTTAATACATTGAAATTACTGATTTCTAAAGTTTTCTCTTGAAAAGATCTTTCCTTTCAAGTGAACATTTTGATAGGGAAGATTGATAGATTAACCTGTTTCACTCCCTTTGCCATCTTCCTTTTCCTCTTAATTACACAGACTTGCAGGCTTTTACTCATTGGAGGTGTGTACATAGCCAGTTTTTAAAACATTTGTGCATGTTAGAAAAGAAAACTCAACTCGGCCCATTCACCTTTTCTCCATCAAGACTACCTAAAATTGTCCCTATTTGTTCTAAATTACTTTCTGTTGGTGAAACCAGGCCCCACTAATGAATTTTCAGCTGAGTCCTTTTTGATTTCACAGATAAGAAATAAATGTAGTGAAAAAAAGGTCACAAGAAAGCTTAAAAACTATACTGTTTATCTGGTGAGAAGTTAGTAATACTCATTTATTATCTCACAAGTCTGAAAGACAGAAAAAGGTTTTGCTCTCTAGTGATGTGATTTTTGGAGATCCAATATGCTCTTCCCATTTGGCTCAGATCCTGCTTGTTTTTTTATGTCAAGTAGTAGATGGAAGCTTATGGTGTGACAAGAAAACTAAAGAAAACCTCGACAGATACCTTTGTTAAATATTTTATAAAGATGTCAGTGTTATGCATCTGCCTGTTTTCTTTCGTCTCCAAATTAATAAAATTAAGTCTAGATTTTTTAAAGAGATACTTTCAGAAGTAGGAAAAAATCTAAAAGGGCGTTATCTAAATGATTTTCTTATGTTTAAGAGACATTCAGAGATGCAGTTTCTGAAGCGCTCATACTTCAGGACAATCTTACTTTCTTTTGAACAACTTAGTCACGTTTCATTCATCATTGAATTGAATCCCTGGCTTTGAATTTGTGTTATGAAAACATTCCTAAAGTGATCAGTATTGCAAATACAACATTATGCCTCATTCTCTGTTTGGTTTTAATTGATAGAGGACAGACATATTAAACTTGGATTTAATATTTAGAAATGCTACAATTTTTTATCTGTACTCCTGAAGGAGGTTCCTCCTCCAGGCTGTGGCCCCGCTGACCTTCTACTGCAGTCACATGTGCGATCTGACTTCTCTCACTATAACTACCACTAATTTATTAGAGGGAACCTAAATATTCAGCCTGTGCTCCTAAGAGTGTTTTCCAGTAGTGTTTTTCCATTGAAACTCCAGCTAATTCTCAATGGGAGAATTAGTAATTACATTTGGAGCAAAGCACCAGTGTGAGGGGCTGAGTTGAGTCACAAAGGCAGGACATACACATGTGTGTGGCCAAACCTCTCTCTCAACAAGGTAGCAATGCATTAACACACTCCCCATACTTAACTCTGGAGTCAACACACTTGCAGCTGGATAGGGATCTTTTTATTGCAGTTCATAGGCACAACTAATCAAGAATGACTGTATGGACTAAAAGAGCCTGTAAGATCATCTTTGCTCTGATGTTTTTTCAAGGCTAGGTACTGAGACTAACTAATAAGAAGTAAAGCCCTTGTTATGGCTTTATTTTTTATGAAAACTTTTTCTCCTTTGTTTACAAGCAGCTGAGGGGAAGGCAGGGGAGGGTCCATTTTCCCCACGGGCATCCTGCCATGGCCTGATCCTGCTGCTGTGGCAGGGAGGGGGATTTGCCACTGGTTGTGCAGGGCTGAGCCCCGGCTCCCCAGCACCCCATTTCTGGCTCGCCGCCCACCCCGTGCTGGCATTGCCCCATCCCTGCACAGCTGGTGCTGCCCCATCCCTGGCATGATGCAGGCAGCGCCATGCCAGCCCCTCCACCTGCACGCAGGGAACACTGCTGCATGTTCCTTGCCACCGCCGCCTGGCCCCACAGCCTGGTGGGGTTCATGGCCTGGGGCGAGCCGTTCTGTTCCGCCTGCCATGGCATGCAGCATGATGCTAGGACATGGTGGCTCGCTCATCGTCCCCTCGCTGCACTTGGGAGAGCCACAGTGCGGGTCCTGTTCCTACAGTCCACTGGGCCACTGCTGCTGTGTTGGTGGGGCGGTGTGGGGTATCCAGGTTGAGGGATGGCAGTTGCCATGTTTGGACCAGAGCACATGGTGAAATACAAAGAAACTTCCCGCAGTTTGGGACAGGAAGTAGACGGCGAGGAGATCGACCAATGCAATACTAGGCTACACCTCCTGAGGCGGGAAAAGTGTGGGAAAAAGGCTTACATGCATGTGGACCACAAAGTATGCTGGGCCAGGACAAAAAGATATAAAAATGGTGAAGCCCAGATGCCATTCCTTCTTTTTGGCCATGCTAAGCTGCCAGGAGGATTGCTGCTGCTTGAGAACCTGACGGTGCCATTTTGGATCACGTGGTAGCTGAAGCCGGGACACCAGGGACTGTTTTTCCTAACAGCAGAGAGCCTCAGGGGCCAACTCGGATCCCTTCCAGGCATCACAGGCTTCTGGTTTGGCCAAAGAAACTCACCTCATCCCTTTTGTTTTCCCCTGCCTACCTTCAGATACTTAGTCTAATTTTCTGGTTTTTATGTTGTTTGATAAGGGTGTTTTAACATAAGGGTGTTCTTAATATAAAACATATATTTTTTATTTTTCTGTTTTAATAAAAGTTTTCTCTATCTCTATACTCAGACGAGTCTCAAAAATTTAATATTGAATTCATTTTAATTCACTTCCCCTGTTCCTTTTTAAATGGCCACAGTCCTGTAAGGAAAATGAACTGTTAGCAAGGTTAGAAAAAACAGGTCCATGAATATTTGTGTGAACTCACCGTTCCCAATAGCTTGACCTGGTAAAGCTCATAGCCTAGATTTTGTACGCACAGGTGTAGACCCAGAAAGTGAGAGCTCAGCAGATAGAGATCAGTAGAAATACAGCTACTCTTTTTTTCTCTGAAGAAAAATCAATGCTGTGCGGGGTTTTTTTCCTTCTTTGGCTTTAGCACCTTGGTTCAGAGTTAGGAGCACTAATTCCCACACTTCAAAATGTTCTGAAGTTTCCTTCACATACTTTCCTGAAGATGAACTTTTACCTAGTGCTGTGTGAAATCATTCCTTATTCCACTGAAACGTGAAAATGCAACTAGAAAAGGCTTAGAGAAAAAGTAAATGAAAATGTAACACTTGCTTAAAGAGAAGGAGCGGGTTGAGTTTTGTCCACATGTTACTTGACTTTCTTACAACTTGTGTGGCTTTTCTATACTTGTATGACAAATATATAAGTTTATATGTTTAGAAACATATAAACTATGAGGCATGTATGTACATTGTCCATTATGCTATGTGTCCAATACATTGTTTCATACATTGTCCAAGATACATCTTTTCCGCAGCTTGGAATTTTGGTATTACTTTTATGGAAAGAAAAAAACCCCTAAAATAACTAATTGTAATTGTCACGTTAGTTGTTTTGATAGAGTAGCTTTCTGCACTTAAAGAGCAGGCCCTAGATCCAGTGTTTTTGGTTTTTTTTTTGCTTTTGACTTCTTTGAACTTGCACATCCAAACTAAACTTCCTTTGAGATTCTGACCAGATTGCTGAATTTGCAATATATTTAATTGTGAGCAATCATATCTATTCTGTATTGCCATTTTGTCCATTACATATTTATTGAAGGGCTTTATGCCTTTACTCTTCCAATGTTTAATCATTTAAATTTTATTGTTTTCATTTTAACAGAATTTTGTTCTCTTAGAGTGAAACAAATATGCACTTTAACAAGTTTATCAATTTAACTGTTTAGATGATAGGTGTTCTTGTTAGGAAATTATAAACATTAATAATATTTTATGAAATAAAATGTGCCATTAAACTAAGAAGTTTGTTTCTTTTCATTTTTTATGCTATCAGCACTTAGCATCTTGTAAATATTGTTTGCTTATATATGTGTAAATTATTTTTCATGTATGTAATTGACTCTATAACTGTAGCCATTGAGGTTGCAAAATATTCCACTATCTAAATGCTAACACAATTAAAAGAAAAGTGGTGTTTCTTGAAAAATTATACACCAAATGATTTTTGGCTACATCTTCATCACAGGAACGGTGAATTTAAAATGCTTCAGTTTGCAATGTTGAGACAGTATGACAGTTTTAGGAAACCATACCAGAATTGTGTAAAGCTGAAGCTTACACTCATTATTCATATGCATGGAACAGCAGGAGAAGTAAGAGACCCACAGAACAACTCTGATGGCCTGTGCAATTGTCCGCACCCATAAGTCCTCTTGCAAGAGTTTTGTGATAGATGTGCTAAATACTCTAAAAATTATGCAGCTGTTTTCAGAAATTTTGGGAAATAGGAAGAATATGTAACAAGCTTTTCTTATTTTCCTTTTAAAGTATCTTTCACTTTTCTCTGACCTTTTTACAGACAAGGAATTTCTTCTTCAGTGTCAGACAAGGGTTATTTTTTTTTTTGTGTAGTTCTAAGTTTCTTTTCATTAGTCCTTTCCCCATTTTTCATCCTGAAAGGACATGTTACTGTCACAAAGAATCCCCTACTGTGCTTGCTTAGATAAGAATATTTCAGTGTTCAGCATCTTGGTTAAGCTGTTCAGTTACTTAGAAGCAGAAGACTATCATGCATGCCAAATGGCCTGAAAATTTTTAAAGAGAAAAGTGAACACTAAGGTCAAAAGAGAAAGGAAGGAAAGAATATTTGAACAACTTTTTGTCTTGCTGCTAGTGAGATCTCCCCCTTTCATCTCCTAAAAGTAATTGTAGTTAAGGGAATATTTGAATCTCGAGCCACAGTAACTTTGGAAAGGATGTACATGTATAATATACCATAATACTCTCTGGTTTACATTGTTTCCTCATATGGTTGCAAGTTCTTCCTCCACCGAGTTTCTACATTTGTGACACTCAAATGTAGCAGTCTACAACCTTTGTTTGCTTGTGCCCTAGTGAGCTTTTGTTCTTCTAGTTCTTTTTCTAGATAATCTTTAGCTTTCCCTTCAAATTGAAGCTTTTTGTTTTCATCTTGATGGCTCTGAACTCCTTAGATCCAACTGCCTAGCTCATGTCACTTCTTTCTAATATGGTATCTACTCCTCACTTTGATGCAGTAACTTTTCACCTTCCTTCCAACTTTCCATGAGTTTGGAATCCTTTTCTTGTGCATGCACTTTCTTTCCTACTGGCTCTTTTTACTTGCAACCCTTACTGACTCTCTTTGCACCCTTCCTTCTTTTAGAGCCATTCTTTTCAATATGAGAGTTCAGAATCACAGAATCAACTGAAAAAGTTGGAAAAGACCTCTGAGATCATCAAATCCAACCTTTGACCTAACACCACCCTGTCAACTAGACCACAGCACTAAGTCAACATCCAGTTTCTTCTTAAATACCTCCAGGGATGGTGACTCCACCACCTCCCTGAGCAGCCCATTCCAATACCAAACAACACTCTCTGTAAAGAACTTCCTGATGTATAACCTAACCCTACCCTGGCACTGTGTCCTCTTGTCCCGCAGCTGGTTTCCTGGGAGAAGAGATAGATCCCCACCTGGCTACAACCTCCTTTAAGGTAGTTGTAGAGAGTGATAAGGCCTCTGCTAAACTCCAGCTGTTTGAGCCTCTCCTTGTAGGGTTTATGCTNTTAGCTAATTGTAGATTTGATCCCCTCATCTAGATCATCAATAAAGATATCAAACAGAATTGGGCCCAACACTGATCCCTGGGGAACACCACCAGTGACCAGCTGCCAACTGGATGCAGCAGTTCTTAGCCCAGCATAGAGTGCACCTGTCCAAGTCATGGACTGCCAGGTTTTCCAGGAATATGCTGTGGGAAACAGTGTCAAAGGCTTTGCTGAAGTCCAGGTAGACAACACCCATACTCTTCCCCTCACCCACCAGGTGGGTCACCTGGTCATAAAAGGAGATCAGATTGGTCAGTCAGGACTTGCACCTCCTAAATCCATGCTGGCTGGATCTGATCCCCCAGCCATCCTGTATGTGCTGTGTGATTGCACTTAGGATGATCTGCTCCATAACCTTGCTGGACACTGAGGTCATGCTGACAGGCCTGTAGTTTCCTGGACCCTCCTTCTGGCCCTTCTTATGGATGGCTGTCACAGTGGCCAACTTCCAGTCATTTCGGACCTCATCAGCTTAGCGAGCTCTTGTGCCAGCTCCCTCATCACCCTAGGATGGTCAGTCACCTGTCGGACTTGCTGGTAAGTGGATACAGGTGAGTGATGAGGGTGGGCTCTCCTCTCCTGGGCACTTCCTGGTCCTTGGCATTTAAGGCATTAAAC
This sequence comes from Calyptomena viridis, assembly GCA_013390005.1. NCBI lineage: Eukaryota > Metazoa > Chordata > Aves > Passeriformes > Eurylaimidae > Calyptomena > Calyptomena viridis. Next base: position 908 of record WEIV01016682.1, on the reverse strand, counting down.
TGTGGGGAGCATGGTGAACTTGTGTGTGGTGAACAGGAGCAGGCAAACAGTGTTGTAGAGTGGCAGTTTGCACAGGTGGCATGAGCAGGTAGGGCTGCAGGTGGCCTCCTGATAGGTGTGGTTGTTTTTTTTGGTGTGGGTGTTTTTTTTGTTTTGTTTTTTTTTCCTCTTTCCTCCCCTCACCAACAATGGTGTCCAAACGATGAAAAAACATTGATAACAAGAGTGTATCTGCTCAAACAGTACCTCTGAAGGATGCAACTGTCCAGACCCTTGTCCTTGACTGCAGGGAATGCCTGAGGCTGCTGGTAGTACCAGAGGACAGTGCAAAAACCACCTGCATGATATGTGAGCAGATCAGTGATCTGCTCTGTGTGGTTGCTGAACTTAAGGATGAGGTGGAGAGGCTAAGGAGTATCTGTGATAGTAAAAGAGAGATAGACTAGTGGAGTTGCATCCTCCCTCCTCTTAGTAATACTCACCAGGAGTCACAGGAGCCCTATGCTTCCTACCATCAGGATGAAGGAAGTGACCTAGTTGATGAGGAAGAATGGGAGCAGGTCTAATCTTGTGGGGGTATGAGAATTCCCTCCTGTCTTCTATCTCCTTTCCAGATGCCACCATTCCAGTTGCCCTCACAGAACAGTTTTGGGGTCATGGAGTTTGAAGGTCAGATTTATGACACTGATGAAAATAATTCACCTGGGGAATCTCTCAGTTTTGCTCTGTCTGACACATGGATCAGAACTTCTAGTAATAAAGAGGAGGATAGTTGTAAAGATGACTCCCTTCTGAAAGGAACAGAGGGTCCTGTATGTAGACCAGACCCATCCCACAGGGAAGTCTGCTGCCTACCTGGGGCCTGGGTATGAGATATCACTAAGGGACTCCCTGAACTAATTTGGCCC
>WEIV01016680.1:111043-142760 GCA_013390005.1 Calyptomena viridis | reverse complement strand
CTGACCCCCGATCGCGCCGTGACCTCGGGCCCACCCAGGACCGCGGCGGTCCCGGCCCCGCCCTCACGGCCCCGCTCTGCTCTTGCAGCTACCAGAGGTTCGTCAGCTGCTACCGCTGCCTCTACGACCTGCAGCCGCAGCTGACCAGGAGCATTTACGATCAGTTCATCTCCCAGCTGCAGTCGTCCATCAAGGTGAGGGGGTTGGTGCTGGGGGGCTGCGGGGGGGCCCCAAACCCCTGGTTTTAGGGACAGCAAGTACTTAAAGTTCCTTAAATGGCAAAAGCAGAAAGCTGGGGCTGCTCCCCAGACTTCTCTGCCTGCCCTGAGAATCGTTCAGGTTGGAAGAGACCTTTGAATCAAACTGTGCCCCCAGCATTGCCAGGGCCACCACTCACGTCCCCAGNCCGGGCCCACCCCTCACGTCCCCAGGTGCCACATCCAGACATCTGTTCAATCCCTCCAGGGATGGAGACTCAGTCCCTGTGATTCCCAGGATGGAACCTTCACCCAGGGCAAAGCTGGAGGGACTTTGGACAAGGGGGAATGGCTTCCCACGGCCAGAGGGCAGGGTTGGATGGGATATTGGGAAGAAATCCTTCCCCGTGAGGGTGGGGAGGCCCTGGCACAGGGTGCCCAGAGAAGCTGTGGCTGCCCCTGGATCCCTGAAGTGTCCAAGGCCGGGTTGGATGGGCCTTGCAGCAACCTGGGATAGTGGGAGGAGTCCCTGCCCATGGCAGGGGTGGCACTGGATGAGCTCTAAGGTTCTTTCCAACCCGAACTATTCCCTGGTTCCATGACCAGCGAGGGCTCACAAGTGGTGCCTGCGTTTGTTGGGTTTGAGTCCTGCTGAATCCGTGTCCTTCCTGCACAGGAGGAGATCCAGGAGGTAAAAAATGAAGGGAATCTGGAGGGGCTCTTTAACTCACTGGATAAGATCGTGGAGGAGGCAAAGGACCGGGAGGAGCCAGCGTGGTAGGAATGGCTGGGAGGGGTGGGGGCCGTTCCTGGGGGGGCCAGGCAGTTCCTGGGGGATGTTTGGGGGGTGCTGGGGTGCCCAATTGGCCTCATGCTGCAAGGGATGGTCTGAAACCTGCTAAATTTGTACAGCAATGTCACTGGGCCTAAAACACCCAGAATCAGTCCAATCTGTGCTTCTCCATGTGAGGCATCTGTCTCCGTGTGCTTCCTCAGTGGGGAAGAACCCAGTTGTGACCATCCGAAGGGCTGATGGGATGTTTTGGGCAGAGCTCCCCGGGTGCTCTCTGGGCCCAGGGCTCCCTTGGCAGCCCTTCCCCCTGGGAACAGGCTGGAGCTTTAGAGCAGAAACCCCAGGATTTTGTGTTTCTGTTGGGGAGGTGAATCCCATCCTGCCTGTTCCAGGCCTCTGCTCACGGCTGGGGTTGGGAAGGACTCCCCATTCCTTCCTGGGCTGGGTCCCCACTCTGGCTGTGCTCGGCTCCCGGTGCCAGAGGGAGCTCTGGGAGCTCTGGGAGCTGTGGGAGCTCTGGGAGGTGTGGGAGATGTGGGAGCTGTGGGAGATGTGGGGAGCTCTGGGAGGTGTGGGAGATGTGGGAGGTGTGGGGAGCTCTGGGAGCTGTGGGAGGTGTGGGAGCTCTGGGAGATGTGGGAGATGTGGGAGATGTGGGGAGCTGTGGGAGCTGTGGGAGATNTGGGAGCTGTGGGAGCTCTGGGAGCTGTGGGAGGCGTGGTAGGTGTGGGAGCTGCTCCCCTCTGGCAGCTCCAGCCGGGTGGGAGGGGCAGGGTCGCTGCCCCCCCTGCCCCAGGCCCGTGTGTCCCCAGGCGCCCCAGTGGTGTCCCCGAGGAGGACACCCGCAGTGCCCTGGTGCCCTACCTGCTGAAGCACCGCGCCCACCTGCACAGAGCCCTCAGGGACAAGGAGCAGGAGAACAGGGCTGTGGCCGAGGCCGTGCTGGAGGGCAGGGACAGGATCGCGGAGCTGCAGCAGCTGATCCGGGCTCGCCAACAGGCCTGGCAGGTAAACACTGACCAGCCCAACAACCTTCCCCCAGCAGCAGCCCCGGGGAGGCTCCGTGGGGCCCATGGAAACCCTCCACGTCTCCAGGGCCTCCCCAGCAGCCAAGTGGAGGCCTGGGCGTTTTCTCTGGAGGTGTTGGTGCCTTTCCCTGTGCACTGGTTGGGACGTTTCTGTGGGAGATGAGGGGGTGTGTTCTGTGTGTGCAGGGGACAGCAGTGTGTGTGACACTGCCACTCTGGGCCCGGGGAGTGGCAGAGTGGCAGAACCATCCTGCTGAGGTCCGTGGGTTGTTTTCCTTCCAGGCAATTAGCAAAGAACAGCGAGAGCTCATCATGGCATTCCAGGAGCCCCAGTGAGGCCGTGGCAGGTCCCACAGGGTGGTTCATCCTCCTGACACGCTGTGGCACAGGCCATGCACAGCCAGACCTGGAACTGCCCCACCAGAGGCTGCACTGGGACTGGAACAGCTGCTGGACTGGCATGGTTTGATCAGATTTGGTGAAGAAACAAAAATGTGTTTGGGATCTTTGGAAATAGATGGCAATTCCCCATTCCCTGCTTAGCTTGACAGGGAAGAGATTCCCTCAGTGCTGTGACAGGCCTGATTCCGGCCACTAAAGCCAGATTTCAGGCCTTGTAGGCATTTTAGCTGTGTGTTAAGACAAAAATCAGTGCCTTGTGCCCAGGCCTGAGCAGCGTGGGGGTCACAGCTGCCCCAGCCCCACAGCTGCTGCTCCTGCCTGTTTGCAGGTTCTTTCAGTCTCCGTGTGCTCAAACCACCCATCACAGCCGTGGCAGCAGCTGCTCCACCAAGTTCCTCACTGCCTTTTATCCAGTTTTCCCAGTTATTTTCCAGCCCTGCTCCCCTCCCAGCAGCGTGAGGGATCCAGGATCTGTTGCCATGCACAGAACCCCCAGGATCCAGGCTGATTTTACCCACCTGGAGTTGTCTGTTGCCACCTCGTGGGAAGTTTGCCAGCTGGGAAAGCCAGATCTGCCTGTCAGGGCCCCCGGGGTGACGAGTGTCCAGCAGGAAGGACAGGTTGTTCCTGAGGGCTGGGCTGGGACAGGGGGTCTGTGTCCAGCAGGTTCCCCAGTCCCTGTGCCCTGTGACAACCCAGGGAGCAGCAGTGGCCACGGGCACCACACCCCACCCCTGTGTGCAATTAGAGCCCGAGCCCCTCCCTCGCTGTGCTGGAATCTGAATAAATTGGGGTTGTTGTTCCTGGCTTGGCTCCTCTGTGCACTTGGCCCACGTCCTCTGTACTTTATGGGTTTGTCTGACAAAGGGCTCAGCATTTCTCTCCTCCTCCACCCCAAAGCCTCCGGTTCCGGTTTTCAAGGCAGAACTGGGATTTATGGGATCTGAGAGTGGTCAGGATCCCAAATAGGAACGTCACTGTGACCACAGGGGTTCCCAGTGCCCGGAGCCTCCCTGAGTGGGAGCAGAGTGGGGGGGGGTGGGTGCCCAGGCACCGCTGGGTCTGGGGGAGAGGAGGCTGTGAGGGGTTGGAGGGATACAAGAGGTTCTGCTGCTCCAGCTGCCCCACTCCCCTGTGTGGGGCTGGATCCACACATTTTGTTCTGGCAAAGCCCTGTTTTGGGGCTTTAGAGATGCTGAACCTCTCACATCCTTCCTTTGGGAACAGCTACAGCCCTGGCCACGCAGCATCTGCTGCAGGGTGTGGTGGGGGAGCTGTGTGGAGACCGAGGGCACCTTGACTTACCTCCTTGGGCACAGAACTGCTGCCACGAGAGGAGCACCTGCTGGTCCCCAAAAGAGTGGCCAACACTGGCCCTGCATAGGGAGGAAAACCCCACAGGTTTTGGCAGGAAGGTCTCAGCATGGCAGTAGCCTGCTGGGATCCAGCAGTGGGACCTGAGAGGGCAGTGGGTGCCTGGGGAGCACAGCAAGGAGCCCCCAGTGCCCCATCACCCATCTCGGGGGGACTGGGAGCTGCCAGCCCGGCAGGGCTGGGCCCACCAGCAAATCCCCCCTGGCCTGAGGCCACGTCTCCCTCCCTTTGTGGGCTCTGTCTGGGCACGGGGGGACCAAGTTCATCCCAAACCACAATTGCTGTCTGTGCCGGCAGCTCCGGCCACAGCGGATGTGCTGGAAATAACCCGGGGGGGCCGTGGCCCCCCTCGCCGGGGCTGCAGCTCCCTATAAAGCTGCCGGGGGAGCCGGGGCTGAGCCGAGCTCAGAGCACGGGGGCACCATGAAGGCCCTGGTGCTGCTGGCCCTGCTGGCCCTGCTGACCCTCGGGCTCTGCCGCAGAGGTACCGGGGCTGTCCGGGGGGGCCTTTGGAGGGGACAGAGGGACCGGGGCAGGTTTGCTGAGCCCTGGGGTGGGAGCAGGATGCCCTTTGGCAGGCGGGGGGCTCGGTGGGGGGCCCTGAGCCTCCAAAGAGGGGCAATGTGAGGGCACGAGCCTCACCCCGTGCCTGTCGCCCCCAGCTGCCGATCGCTCCTCCAGTGCCGACGACTCGCCCAGCTCTGAAGGTGAGTGACCGCGGCCACGCTTGTCCCCGCTGTCCCCGGGACGGGGGGAGGCAGCCCCTGACCCCACTGCCCTTCTCCCCAGCTTTCATCTCCAGACGCGCCAGTGCCGAGGTGGTCCGGAGGCACAAACGGCATTACGGCTATGGCAGGTACTGCTCGGTCTGGCCCGGGGACAGCGAGGGGGTCCCCGCTGGCTCAGCCCCTCCCCAGGAGCCTTCGGCCCCCACGGGACCCCCCAGCACTGCCCTGAGTCCCCCGCTTGTCCCAGCAGCGTGTACGGAGCCCCCCCCGACCCGCTGGAGGCGAAGCGCGAGGTGTGTGAGCTGAACCCCGACTGTGACGAGCTCGCCGACCAGGTCGGGCTGCAGGAGGCGTATCGGCGCTACTACGGCTTCGTGTAGCCCCGGGCGGGCCGAGCTCTGAGCCCCCCAGCCCCGCTTTGCACCCTTTCTGTCAGCCCTGGAAAGAAATAAATGCAGACTGTGGAGCCAGGGAGAACAGTTCGGCAGCACGAGGGGTGTCCTGAGCACCTCACCTTCCCTCTCACCCAAACTCGCCCCGTGAGAAGGACTGGAAGGTGTTGGAGACACTTCCCACCGCCCGGTGCCGAGGGAGGAGCAGCGGTGGGATGGGGGTGATGTCGGGTGGGGGGCTCCTGTCACCACTGCCATGGGCCGGGGGGCTCGGCCCCACCACCGGCACTGGGACCCTTCTCCCGGCCGCACTCCCGATCCCTGCCCGGCAGCTCCCGCCCACTGGAGGAAGGGGCAGCCGGGGCCTTCACGAGAAACCCGGGTGGGGAGACGTTCAGGGCAAGGGAATGACACGTCTGGGCCACAAGTGGGAAGTGGAGGCACAGAGAGGAAGGGGAGCAGGTGACGAGTGACATGGTGGCTCCTGGGGGTCCCCAACGAGCAGGACCAGGAGTCCCAGCCCCTGACCAGTGTTTGGACCTTTTCCTGTTTCAATTTCACTCTTGGTCCATTCCCACCCAAACCCCCACCCACGGGCCCCCCAAAGCAGCACAGACCAATGACAGGCTCACGGTTTGTTCTGGGGCACATCCCAAGTCTGCAGGGCCAAGAGTGCCAGCAGCCTCCTGGCACAGCCCTGGCATTCCCAGAGCCAGCAGTGACAGTCCCTTTGTGCCAGCACAGAGTTGGGACCCAGGGCACGTCTCACAGTCCATTCCCCCCCTGGGGACTGAAGCCAGATTTGCCTTTTCACAACCCCCGTCCCCAACCCTCCCGCTCCTGGCAGCCTCCAAAGAACTGGAGAGGGAAAAGGAATTATGCCAAAGCTGGGTCGGGGCTTCCCACCAGCAGAGCAAATCAGGGGGCTTTGGTAGGAACGAATACAGGGAAGGGAACAGATTTTCTTCTCCCCCTACAAAACATCCCCCAGCTCCCCTTGTCACCAAGGGGACCCTCACAGAGCCCCCCAGCCCACCCTCTGCCCAGCACCTCGAGTGGACACTGCAAAATTACACATTTTAAACATTTACACTTACCCACTCCTCTGTTAAAACCGAGTTGTGAAGGTACCCAAAGAGCCACAGCAGGTTCTTGTGCTGGGGCTGGAGGTTCTGTGCCAGCAGCACTTGGAGTCCTGGGCACGAAGATGAACTCAGACTGCAGAGGCAGAAACAGAAATGCTCTTCCCATCACAGGGATAAGGAAGGACCCACCTGCATTTTTTTCTGGAAAAGCAGAAAGTTTGGTCAGTGAAATGCATGTTTGAGGGTGGATTCACAGCTGGAAAACACAGCTGGCTCTGGGGCTGCACAGGAAAGGCAGGATGGGCCTGAAGGACCACAGGACACGAGGTACAAACATCTGGTATTTTATTCAGCCAGTCGATGTGTTCGGACCATCACATGCCCAGAGCCCCAGCCCCTCCTCGCCCCACTGGGCCCCACAGCCCCTCGTTCCCCAGCCAGAGTGGGGCCCCACAGGCCCGTGTGCCACAGGAGAGCCGAGGAGAGGTGATTGTCCCTCGCCTCGGACCAGCAGCCCCCTTGCTGCCAGCGGCAGGGCCAGTGACACGGCCCCTGTGCAGCTCCCCTGGCCCCCACCCCAGCTGGCTGGGGCAGCACTGCTGCACCAGGGAGAAAAGGAACCCTGAACTGAAGATGCAAGAGAAAACTGAGGCACTGCGGGTGGCCTCGAGCTGAGCCAGGATGGGAGCAGAGGGATGAGCTGCTTGAAACAGCCCGTGAAACCACGGAGCAGAAGCCCAACAAGCACCAGTGACCGTGTCCACCACGGCGTGGGGACAGCCCAGCCACCCTCAGCCACCACAGACCTGTGTCCTCCCAGCGTGGGGTCAGCCCAACAAACCCCCGAAAGCTCAACCGGGTGGTAACAGAGAGAAAACCAAACCTAAGAAACACACAGAACCACATGGAAACCCCTGGGTTTGGCCCACAGATGTTTTTTCTGTTTGCTCTGCTTCCCAGCACAGTGGGTGCTGGAGCTGGTCTGGGCAAGCCTGGAGTCAGTGCAGGAGCAGCAGTGCAGGGATGAGCCATGGCCAGAGTCTGCAGTGTCCACCCTGCCCAGTGCTTTCTTGGCGAGGCAGCTCATGACTCTGCCTGGGATGGACAGGCTAAGGGGGGCAGGAGGGGGGTCTCAGGGAGACCCTGTTGCCGTGCACAGGAGCCACAGGATACACAAAGTCTCCCACAGACTGTCCCGTTTGCTTTGCATCAGTGGCCACCACCCCAGGGCAGGGACACAGCTGCCACCTGGGGCTCTGTTGGGGTGGGGATGATGCACCAAATTCTGGGGGGGCAAACAGGCACAGGCCCTTGGACAGAGCAGAACTGTTCGATTCATCCCCAGGGAAAAACCTCTGACTCATCCCAAGTGCTGGATGGGGACTAAGAAGTGCTTTCCTTTACCCCAATCCTGAAGACAACATGTCGAGCCCTCCCCGAAGGCCACGAGTGCCAGAGGACACCACGTGCCACCTCCCTGAGGCCACTCTGCAGCTCCACTGCTCCCAAGCTTTGGAGTCTCCCACTTTTTCAGCTCCATGTATCTCTGAGTGGGGATGTGCATCCAAAAACCATTCAGCAAGTCCTCAACCACAGCCACGCACTCTGGAGAGGAGGGTGGCACAGGGACCCTTCAGGTGCCCTTTTAGAAGGTCACAATCCCCACCAGAGTGGAAGGTGTCACAGGGCAGTCAGGAGTGAGGGCCTCCTCCTCCTCTCCAGGGGGGAATATTAAACCAACCCCTCAGGGAACCAGGATAGTTGTGAGAAGCCCCTGCTGTCACCACGTGGCCCCACATGGGCTCAGGGCAGATCCACAGCCTCTGGTTACAGAAATTGAATTTATTTACTTTTGAACAAAACTGTGTCCTGTGCCCAAACGAGGCCTCAGGGACTCAGGACCCAGTTCCAGCCCCAGCCCCCCCCCCTGCCCTGATCCCACCCTGCACTGCCCCGGGAGCTGCACAAACTGGGACACCCACAATGGTGGGACTGGGATTCCCCCAGGCTGCTGCTTTGCCTGCACTGCTCCTCTCCCTGCTCAAGATCCAGCCAGAACCAAGGGAATGACCAGTCTGGAGAGAAGCTGAGCACTGCCCCAGGGCCTCACTGCTTCCATCACAGGCTTCTCTTCACCAGCCCCCCACACACAGAGTCGGGCTCAGTCCCTGCTGACTCCCAGACCCCTCTGTTGTGCTCAGCAGCCAGAATCAGGGGCTTTCCTCAGCAGCAGGAGAAAGCAGAGCCCACCAGCTCTCCATGCCCCTGAGCCAGACAAAGGAGGCAGAGGGAGGTGCCTCTGTTCTCCACCACATCCCATAAGGTGATTCCCTTCTCTTTTCCCACCCCATCAAATAGAAATAACAAGCTACAAAACCAAATAAAACTACTGGAGGGAAGAGTGACTGTGAGCTTCACAGCCCATCTCAGATCTCTGAGAATGCCCAAGGTGAGCCAGAGTCTCTGACCTGCTGTCCAAGACATGTCCTTTCCTTGGCTTAGCCAAGCAAAGCACTTCCTTCCAGGAAAAGCTGCAAAAGGGAAAATCCTTTAGGGAAACCCCTGTCCTTCTCCCCCACCTGCCCTTCAGCCCCTAGGGATGGATCCAGCTGTACCATGGAGCTTGGCATTTTCCTCTGCTGTGCTGCAAAGGAGCTGGAACTGGAACAGAAATGAATCCTCTGGAACTTGTGCTGGTATTTTTAGTTTTTACCTGAAAACAAGGAACATCCTGCCCCTGCAGTACAACACGTCGTGCTCAGAGCCCACACAACTGGTGCATGTGACTTGCCTTCCCATGGCACACCCTGGCTGTAGCAGCTTCTGGCTGGCTCGTGTGAGAGCACACAGGCAGGGAGAAGACTCCAGTGGTTTGTACTTGCATAGCTGCAGCTGGTTCGTGAGGATGGAGATGTCTGTGGGCACACAGAGGCAGGGGGAGCAGGAAGAGGCTGCCCAGCCCCTCTCCCACTGCCCTGTGAGGAACCTTCATGTCCAGGCGCTGGCGACGTGTCAGACACAGGGTGTGAGATGCTGTTGGGATGGAGGTCTGTGAGGTCCCTCACAGGTTCCCTGGGGAACCAGCTCTTCCAGCATCAGTCCAGGTGGCATCATCCCTCCTGTTTGGGGTCCATAACCTTGGTCCTCCCGGCCTCTGCCGGCCCCGAGGGACACGAGGATGGGGGACACAAATGCTCCAGCTCTGCCACCCTCTCTAGCACGGCATAGCAGCAGTGGTGCATCCAACAACCAGTAGAAGATAATGGCTTTGAGATCCTCCTTCCTCCTCCACACCCCACTGCAAGACTTAGGGAACAACATGGGAAAAAAAGGAAAGACAAGAAGAGGCGCTGGGTCCTTTGGAGATGTTGCTCCAGCCCAGGGTTGCAGCACTCAAGCCAAGCAGTTGTGCCTTGTTGGTGTTTACAATTCCACCCAGCTCTTCTCTCTTCCAGCCACTCTGCTGGGTTCCTCCTTTTCTCCAAGGTCAAACACTGGAAGCAAAGTGGGAGAGACTGGGCCCAGAAGTGCAGAGTCCTGTGGCCTCCCTGCCCAGCTCTGTTGCTCAGGAAGCACGTGGCTCGTAGGGACAGCAGGGATGTGACATGGGGCAACTCCCTCCTTGCAGGCCCACAACCCTTTGCACTGAGCCCACTCCATGTGGGACTGGGAAAGGAAATAAATATGCTTGTTCTAAGACAAATAAAATTATATTAAGAGCTTTCCCCCTTTTTAAATAGCATAATTGTTTCCTTTTCTCTCTGACACTGGAAGAGTATCCAGAACCCCAAGGGAACTTTTCCTTTTTTTTTAATATTATTTATATATAAAACCTAAGAATTAAAAGGAAAAAAAAAAAACTTGAAAAATAATTAATTCAAAGCCAGGAGTGGGGGAAAAGACTATCCACTTTCCTGTCCCCAGATTGCTGAACAAGAGCAAAACACTCTTTGGATGTTCTTTCCCACGCCGGAGGGCTCTGTTTCTGCCACGCTGGTTTGGTTTCGCTCAAGTCAAGTTCACCCTTGGAACTGCTGGCCCGTTCCTGGTGGCCAAGCAAGCTTTGGGAGGGAGGAGGGGGATGAAGGACTGCCCATCTCTCGCCCGTCTCTGCCAACTGGGAGAAGGGCAGAGCTCTGCCCTGGCCCTGCCGAGGGGCCTCTCAGAGCAGTTGGTGCCGCCGGAGCTGTACAGCCGTCTGGCCAGGAGGCAGGTGAGGGTATCTGTGTGTGTGCCCACACTGGATTATTTTTTTTAATTCGTTTGGGTGGGTATTTTTGTCACTGTTTCTGCTGCTGCTGCTGCTTCTTCGTGTCTAAGTGTCGCCCAGATTGTTGCTTCCTTGGGTCAGACGCTGCACATTCCGAGAGGGGGAGAGAAAGGTTCACCAACCCGATGCCTTTCTGACCATCAGCCCATCTCTTTCCACTGCTTGTAGAACTCCAGAACATTTTTTATCTCTACGCTGGCGTTGGCGGCTGCCTGGATGGCAGACTGCAAGCAAACAGACAGGACAGGCAGTTATTTTTTCCCTTGCCCTGTCAGGACAATTGCCATTCCCTAAGCTCTCTGCCAGTCTGGCACACCTGGAAGGTCCAACCTTCCCAATTCCCACTGCACAAGAGACCTGCACAGACACGGAATTGAATTCTCCCAGGGCACTCTGTACCACGAAAGCAGGACAAATCAATGAGCCTTCATGAAAAAAGGAAACTCAGCTTATAAGCTAACTCTGGGGAACCCAGGGCAGTTTTAAGCCAAGGCAGAAATCATTTAAAGAAAAAAAATCTCTTGCCAATCCATCATATTTCGCCCTTGCTAGGAAGCAGAAAGAGCTACTGACCTGCATGGGCACCGAGAACGTGCTGGGGTCCTCCAGCTGGAAGCCCGTGATGATGGTGACCATCCCTGTGGTGTCATCCTCCCCACTGCCTTGGGACACTGTCAGCTGTTTGCAGCTGTCCAGGATTTTATACAGATTCCTGCCAGAGGAGAGAAACAGAGGGGAAGGTCAGCAGGAAGAGCACACGTGGGAAGCAGGACTGCTCCTCTGTTCCCCTCGAGGCCTTTTCTGAGACCCCTCTGAGCACAAAGCACTTGGTGTGAGATGCACAGATGGGAATTTTATCATTACTCATAGAACAAGCTCTGTAACAGGTCCCAGTGCTAACACCTCTGCCCAAAGCCTGCTGGGAACCAAGCTCAGACAACTTCAGATGCTGAAATCTTACCAGGCATCTAAATCTTGTCTCTTCAATTTATGCCTCTCAAAGCTCTTCCCAACTTCCTTCTGGCAACGAATGTACCTGAGGAGAAAGCAGAATCCCTGAGTTCACATGGAAGACCAAAGCCAGTGCTCCACAGCAGCTCCTCCAGGCGCTGCAGGGTGTTTTGCTGCCTTTTACCAACCCAAACAGCACCCAAAGGCCCACCCAAGGAATCCCCCGTGTGTGTTTATACAGCAACAGATGCAACTCCCCCATTCCTCAGAAGCAGCTGCACTTCACAGCTGAGCAGCAACTACCAGCACATCTGGAGAACCAGCTGCCAAATCTGCTGCTCCACCACCTTCCCATTCCTGAAGCCTGGCTTTCCTTTGGCCCACTCTGCCCTCTGCTCCAAGGGATGCACAGCCTGCCCCCACCACTAATGTTTTCTCTCATCCCAAGGCCCACCCACTCCAAAAGCAAGGGCAAATCACATCCCTCTCTTGCTCTCACCTGTTTCCTTTCTTAAATTCTGCCTCCAGATACCGGATGCTGTCCCGAGCACCGGCGTTCTCCTTCTTCAGGAAGTCTAAGCCATCGATAACTAACAAAAAAATAGAGAGAAATAAAACCACCTTGCTTACAGTTCTACCTCTGCAAACTGATCCAGAAGTGTCAAGCATTCCCCATCCACAGAACTGCAGCCCTGGCTGCCACAAGAGAGGAGAGGGGGAACAGGACCCCATCTCCTCCCAGCTGTTCTCTGACACACTCTGTCACACCCCAAACAGGAGCCACAAATAAAACAGGCTCCAAAAGCAACACGTGGAAATGGTGCTGCAGCTGCTGCAGCCAAAGTCAAGGACGGGCAGGAGGAAGGACAGCCACTGCCCAGGCCCCTGGGCTGCCCCAGGGACAGGGGCAGGCAGACCTGCCCTGCAGGCCCCGTACCTGTGCGAGGGATGATGATTATGAACCTCCCACTGGTGGCCAGTTGCTTGACAAGGGCCAGGTGCTGACAGAGGGCCTGGGTGTCCGGGACCAGGTAAGGAGACATGGCTGACTGTGCCTTGGGCTGTTGGAGACTCCCCTCCAGCTGAGACACCTCCAGCTGAAAACACATAGGCAGAGACACTGGCTTCAAATTCATGCTGAAACAAACCATGAAACAGGGCAAGGCTCGCCTTGCAAAGCTCCACCAGGCCCTTCCAACCCCCCAGGGCACGGAGCAGAGGGCTGGATGCAGCAGAGGGTCAGCAAGAGGTGATGCTCCCACTCTGCACTGCCCCAGCACGGCCCCACCTCGAGTACTGTGAGCAGTCTGGGGCACCTTGATATAAGAAGGACATTGAACTATTAGAGAGTGTCCAGAGGAGAATGACCAGGATGGTGAAAGGATGTCACTCTGGTCAGCTTGGAGCAGAGAAGGCTGAGGGTGATCCCCCATCACAGCCTACACCTTTCTCAAGGGGGTCAGGGACAGGGAGGTGCTGATTTCCTCTCTCTGGTGACCAGCAATGGGATGTGAGGAAATGGTTCGTTCCATTTCCAGCTTCATTGCTGCATCGGGGGAACAGTTCAGGCTGGACATTAGGAAAAGGTTCTTCCCCCAGAAGGTGGTTGGTTCCTGGAACAGGCTCCCCAGGGCAGTGGTCATGGCACCAAGCCTGCCAGAGCTCAGGGAGTGCCTGGACACCACTCTTGAGTATTCAGTTTAGTTTCAGGTAACCCTGTGAGGAGCAAAGACTCCATGATCCTTCCAGGTCCTTTGCAACTTGAGATATTCTACAATTTGGTCTATGCAGAATGGACTTCCTGCTTCTGTGTGGGACAGGAGCAGAGAGTTTCCCCTTCCCTTCTCATTTTCTGACATTCCAGCCACTAGTTTTCAGGCTGGAAGTGGCACCTCTTACCTGCAGTCGAAGCTGAGCCATGTCTCTCATGAGCCTGTTCCGACGAGCTTCCTCTGCAGCCTGGTAGCAAAACCAAACTTCCAGATCAGTTAGCAGGAAACACCAGCTGACACTGGCACACACTCAGAAGCAGGATGAAAAGGGGACACTGGAGTAGCTTTAAGGAGCAGAACTTTCATCTCCCCCCGAAAGATCTGTGCTCATAGTTACAGTCTAACAGTAACCTACAGGAAACTGTGCCAAGCACAGAGAATTCATCCACCTCTGCCAACTCACCATGTGAAACTGGGCCTGGGCCTGGTGCAGCAAGTTGTCTTGCTCTGACTGTGCTATGCTGATGAAGATCCCAAGCTCCGAGTTGAACTGCAGGATGCTGCCTTGCAAGTGGGTAATGAAGTGGCCAAAGCTCCGGATGCAGCAGATGCGTACGACAGACTGCAAGGAGCAACAGGCACTCACTGGCCAGGGAGCCCCCTGGCAGCCCCAGCCAGCCCTGACCCACACTTCTGGAAAAGGCAGGAACTGCTTTTAAACTGCTAATTCTGATGGATGTTTCTGATCTCTCCTGAAGTCAGAGACTGCAGGAAAGCTGACAGCTGGGCAGGAGGCTCAGGAGTGCTGGCAGTCTGGGCTTCCTCAACCCAAGAAAGCCTCATGAAACACCAGCAGCCCCTTGTCCCCCCCATAAACCTCTGCTCAGACCCTCAGTGCTGGGAAAAGGAACTGCACTAAACAACGATCCAAGTCTGATTTTTTTCAGGGTTTATCCCAACTGACCTCCTCGACTGCTGAGAAAATGGGCCGGTCCTGCTCGAAGTTAAACCTCTTGTGTGCATTTTTCAGAGGGGGGAGATTGCGCAGGGCCACATCTTCTGGGAGCAGCAGGCTGGCCTTGAGGTCTGGGAGCTCAGCTTCACCCAGGATGTCCTTGACCTCATCACACAGGGCCAGTCCTGAGGAGGAAGGACAGGAAGGAGAGCAAAACAACTGGTGAGAGACAAAGATGAAAACTGCTTTAAGGTAAAATCTGTAATGGTTATGGGCAGAGGTGTGAATGACACATGTCCTGTGAGCACGTGCTGAAGGAGGAACCAAAAGGCCACCCACAATACAGAGAGCAGCTGCCTCAAACAGCCTGCTGAGTGACTCCAGGAATTCTCCCATTTGCAGTGACAGCTTTCCCACTTGTTCCAATAGATGAGCATCCCTGTTTCAACTCTGCTTTTTGTGAACCATGGGGATATTCAGGCTCAGCCCCAAAGAGGCAAAGGAGCTCCAAAACTACTTTCCAGATTGCCATGACAAAACCACAGCCTTCCTTCTGCTCCTGGCAGTGGATTTCACTTCTGTTGGCCACAGAGATTCTCACGTGTTGGTGTCAGTGTTTCAGAATGTTGTCAGTCGTATATAATGCGTTAATAGAGCATTTTTTGTGTGTGATTTCTGGGGTTGTCCTGTCAGGGCCAGGAGTTGGACTCGATGATCCTGAGTGGGGATTCCTTCCAACTCAAGATATTCCATGATTTTATGATTCTAAAGTCTATGGGACAATATTAAACTAGAATGGTGTTTAAACAACAAAAAGCAACACATGCACGTGTTGCTTCCCACTGTGCTTATAAAAACTGATACTGGGAAGTCTCTCCACCTGGGATCTCACACACGCTGGGAATCACTGAGGACCAGGCCTGGTGAAACATGACATTGCCACTTCCTTCTCCAGTACCTGATTCCTGCAGGTCTGCAGCAGAAGGCAGAAGGTTCAGAAGCACAGACAGCCTGTTCCACAGGCTCTGAGAGCTCTGCAGGTAAAAACACAAAAGGCCCCAGAAAATGTCAGGACAGATGTACACAACAACCAGGCCATTTGGGCCTTCCAGCACCTCCCAGCCCTCGGGATGCTTTATGAAGAATAAATCTCACTACCCTTCTTAAATCCAGATTAGCTTAAATCAGCTGGTGGGGGATGTAACATCACCCTCTGCCCAGCACTGGGGCCATGGCTGCAACCTGCCCTCTGCATCCCAGCCCTGAGAAGCTGAGCAGACACAGCCTTGGAGCAAGGCCCAGCACTGTCCCCACCTGAGCACACATGATGATGAGGTCTGTGTTTGTCCTCAGCCAGTCCAGGAACACCTTGACAGTGAGCAGCAGCCCTTCATTGGTCACGATCTCCAGCTTCTCCTGAAGGGATCGCTCATTCCTGCAGGACTTGTTGCTTGAAATGCTTTCCTCAGAGTCAGACACATCATCTGGAAAACAGAGGGAGGTGCAGGATGGCAGGTGTTAAACCCCCTGTGATGCCAAGCCCTGCTGGGGTCACAACAGCACTGGGCTGGTAAGAGCTGAGTTGAACTACTCGGTACCACACCCCCTCACCAAACCAGTCCCCTGTGCTGTCACCAGAGTTACTCCTGCATCTTCTTCCTCAGAAGATCTCCCTGTGAAGGTCTGGTAAATGCCTTAACCCCTGCAGCAGCCTCCAGGGGCTGGCTGACAGAGCAGGGCAGCACAAGGACCAGGGCAACTCCTGCAGGGACCAGAGCTGGCCATGGCCACGAGTCCAGAGTGCTCCCAGCTTTGGGCCAGGCAGCAGAAGGAAATGGCAGGGCTGCCCTACGACCCAAGCCTGGGGAATTTTAAATATTGAATATATTCTTTGCAATCTTGCACCTCTCCAGACCTGAGGATGTCAGAGCTACTGCCAATGGAAACACATGTGACATGTGTGACCTGAGGCCAAAGTGGGAATCAATGTTGTGTTCTGCTACAGCCCCTTATTTCATTGCTGCCTATCAGGACAGTGATTGGCATTCCATAAACCCTTGAAATCACAAAGGAGGAGGTGATTTATTCAGAACCCATCCCTGACAGTGCTACATCATGAAACAGCAGTTGGGAAACAGCACAGCTGAGGAGAGCTCAAAGCTAGAAACCACAGGGATTATTGAACTCATTCCACCTCTCATTTTCTACTTCTGTAAAAGTATTGTGGCCACATGTTCCTGGAGCTGCAATATCTGGATAACTCACTGAGGGAAAGGGTTAAACAGACCAAAACCTGTTTGTTTCTTCCTTTATCCCCCACCTCTTTCATGTGGCCACAGAGCAATGCTGGGAGCCATTCAACATTGACATGATCTAATACTGCCCCTTCAAATTCTGGCCCAGGAAAATCCTGCCAGTGCTGCAGGCCAGCTGGATTTGGCAGCAGGATGCAGAATGTTTCCTTGCTCCAGGGAAGCTGGAGGAATGACAAACAAGACTGAACAGGCCCATGTGGTTCTGTCTGAAATGCCTGTAGTGCACCAGATCCCCTTTCCAGCTGTTTATCCCAGAACATCCCTCGGTTGTGTAAGCTGGTGGTAATGGAGACACAGCAGCTCCACCTGCTGTGCATCTCCGGGGACTTCAGTCTGCAACTCCTGGTGAGGGACTTTCGGGAGGTCACAGAGAGGCCCCTGACACCTCACACGTGCACACAAGTCACATCTCACAGACAAACTGCAGGGAGAGCTTGGCAGGGTTGATAATCTGTCGTCTCATGGAGAACTTCCAGTCCTGCCCAGGGAAGCTGTGGCTGTCCCATCCCTGGAAGTGTCCAAGGTCAGGCTGGACGGGACTTGGAGCAACCTGGGATAGTGGAAGGAGTCCCTGCCCATGGCAGGGGGCGTGAAATGAGATGAGCTTTACAGTCCCTTCCAAACAAACCAGCCTATGACCCCATCTGAGCTGCTCAGCACTTAGTTTGTGGAGCCAAAGTGTTTCTAGTAATCCTGACTGGCTGCAGGGGTTGCCTCTGCTAAGTGCCCATATTGCTGGATGCCAGGCAGTACATCTCCTCCTTCAGGAAATGCCCAGTACTCAGGTAACTTGTTCCTCCAAACCTGGCCAAAGGAGAGCTCACACCATGAGAAAGGGTGAATTTAGCAAACACTGCCACAGCTTGCAGTTTTCTACACAAAACTGCCATAACAAGACACTTACCTTGCTCTGCCAAGCTGGGCTTCTCCAGATCTCCATTGACACAGGGCTTGCTCTCTATCCCATCCTTCAAGGCGGGTGGTTCACTGCTGGGTTTCAGGAGGATGTTGCTGAAGGTGGGAGCCAAACGGAAGCAGCGTTTGGTCTGGAACAGCTGGGTGGACATGGCCTGCAGATTGCTGGCTATGCTGGCATCGTTAGTGCTCAGGGAAGCCGGCCCATTGACCGCTGGGTCTGCAGCCTCCATTTTAGACATGCTTAGGCTCCTGGAGTCCCCCAGCCCACTGCCATCCACACAGTTTAAGGCCTCTTTGGGCCCACTTTTGCCTCGGCCGCTTCCCTCCTCACCCGGTTCATCCTCCATGTCCTCCAAGTCCGATCGAGATTCCTGGCTGTTCATGTCAGAGTCTGTCTCCACATCAAAAGCAGCCTCTGCCTCCTCGTCACTCTTCTCTGAGCCGCTCTCTGAGCCATCGCTGCCCTTGAGGGAGCCCTGGCTGGAGTCAGAGTCAAAGCCCTCGCTCAGGTCACTCTCATCCACCTTCTGGGGGTGGCGGCGCCGGCGCAGACACGAGAGCCGTGAGTATTTCTTGCTTTTCTTGCAGTCGTTCTTCCTCTGCTCCTCGCTGGGCTGATGATTGGCCAACTCGGCTTCAACTTCCTTCTCAATTGAGTTCACAGGCTCCCGCAGCTCCTGGTCATCTGCATTTACAGGAGAACACAAGGTAAAGTCACAACGTGTCCCACAGGCTGCTGCTTTCCAGCCCTGAGCCCGAGGAACCAAGGCTGCAAACTTCAGCCATCACATTAGTTTTCCAGTGCAGAACAAGTGATGGTAACCCCACAGGAGTGACCCACTCCCTAGAGGTGCCCAGGAAGCCCTGGGAAGCAGGGATTCCTCCTGCCCATGCTGTAAGGCTCCATTACCATACAGCCTTAGTGCTGGATGCTGCTGAACCAGCATAAAACACAGTTGAATCCTAACTCTGCTCCTCAGTTTTCTACAGTCAGAGAGCTGAGCAACCCACCAAGCAGGGCAGGGGCATGTGCCCTGTAACTACACTGAGCTGACCCAACCCCTTGCTTGACCAACATGCTCCCTGCCTTTCTAGTAGCCCTGGGTCACCCTGACAGCTTCAAAACCCACAGGTGAGGGGTTGTTCATTGTTGCTTTGACCAGGAGCCCTCTCACTCTGCACTCAGTGAGGTATTGCAAACAGACCATGTGCAAGGGAAAGGTTCAGCAGTTTTATTCTGTGCTCAGCAGGACCCCCCAGGAACCCAAGAGCTGAGGTGTGCTGAGAGGACCTGTCCCCCTCAGCCTGCTCTGCCTCCCCCAGCCCACGTGTTTCACCCAAATCATCTCTTCAGCAGAGGAGGAAAGAGGCCAGTAAACAACAGCAAACAGAAAGACTGAACCTAAAGTCTCAAATTGGGGTAAACAGATGATGAATGAGCTGCCAAGAGATACAGAAAACAAACTGCTTAGAAGGAAAGCAACACAACCATCCTGTGATGATTCAGATACTCACCAACAGCATCCAAATGGAGACTGCTCAGCAGATCACCCATCTTTGGGGATTTCAGCCCAGCAGTAAAAGATCAAGATGTCTCTCCCCCCACTCAGACACTAAACTACAAAACCCACGCCCAGTACAAGGGGAGAGGGGAGAGGAGAAAGTCACCCTGTGGACAGGCAGCCAGGATGACCCAGCAGTTCTTTTACCTGTGCCATCACTCTGAAAGGCTGGGACGGGATTTTCCCCTTCCTCGAGCTCTGCCTGGAGGCGAATATTGACATGATTTATCAGGTGAGAGAAGAGGGCCAGTGTGAAGGCAATGGCTGCACTGTACTGCTTAGAACCTGCAACCAGACAGGGAGGGGAGGAGGTGAGGCCACAACACTAATGCCAGTTCAGACAGCACGTCCAGCCTAACTGCACTGCTGGATGTGCACCACAACATTCCCAAATAAAGCACTGCTTACCTGCCCTCTTGAGGCTGTGAACACTCATAAGGCAGATGATCACCATGCGAAAGATCAGGAGATCAGGAAGGAAGGAGTAGCCACTCTCATACTCTTCTTCATCTTCACTAGTTAAGCTCAGGTTGGGAGGAGAGGGCAGGTAGAACAAGCACAGGTTGAAATCCTCCAGCACAGACTGGCAGAGAGACGTCAGCTCAGAATCCAGACAGCTTAACAAGAATTAAACAAGAATTATTACTAGAGACTCACACTTCTGTCAATGTCTGCACAGAAACTGAACCCAAACTGGCAGTCAGGGGGTCCTTTAGCACCAGGGAATATACTGCAGGCAACAGCAGCTAGCTGGAAGCAAGTGACATTAATCAGATTATGTTTTCCTCTCTAAAGCTGTTAAACTAAAGACAAATGATAACTAGAGATGGGTCACCAAAAAACAGAGAACTTTTCCCCTGGGAGCTCAGCAGTGGCCATTAAGATATAAAAGCCACTTCAGTGTTAAAGGAAGCAAAAGTTCCATACAAAGCTTCCCATTTATTCTCACACAACCAGGTTTTGCTGTTTGTTTCTTTGAACGAGGGGTCTGGTTACAGATTCCCAAGTGCAGTGAACAGCCACGTGTGGATGGTGACTCTTTGCTGTCCCATCAGCCCAAATCCAGGGCTTGCCAGGAAAAAGCACTTGATAACTGCACAAGGTAAGCAAACACCAAAGGCACAGAGACAGCTGCAAGGCTCAGGAGTTCAACACTCACTCAGTGCTGGCTCAATTTAGTATTTGACCCTTTTTTTCAGCCTCCCTGGGAAGACAATCTTCCTCATCCTCCCTGCACAGACAGTCTAAAGTCTTGGACCTTTAGGCAGAAAACTTCAGCACAGGCACAGTGATCCTACAGGGAACAGTCCCTTCCAATTCTGAGTGCCTGATACTGTGAGTTACCAACAGAAGATATAATCTGCTGTAACCTTACCTGCTCTTTGGCTGCAAAAGACTCTGCAGGTACATGAAGCTCACCAGCAGCCTCTTAATGTCTTTGCCTCTAAAAAGATGGAGGAGAAAACACTGTAAAGTAGGTGCCCCATCACAGAGATGGGCTGGGCTGACAGAGTAACAAGTAAATCAGGTCTCAATTGAAAACTTCACTCTGATGAAACTGGAGGGAAAGAAGACAGTTTATACACTGCCAACTTTCACCAATATACCCCAACCCTCAGAAACAGTTCCTGACCCCAGGGGGGAGTGAGAACATCTCTCACCTCAGACTCTACACATGGCCAGAATTTAGCTTTTCTCCTGAAATTATGACCCGAGACATCAAGAATGGGATCTAGAGAGGGTCTCTCAAAATTCTACATCAAACAGCCCACCTACCAGCTCCACTTCCCACAGAGACACTACTCTCAACTCAGAGGATGACACAGGTCACCCTCTCCTTTCCTTTCCCTTCTTACCGTTTCTTGCTTGGAGACAACTTTCTGGTTTCACATTTCTTCAGCTGGTGGTACATCTTGGCTGCTTTGTCATAGAGCCTCTTCAGGTTCCCATAGGCACCTTCGAAGGACACTTCAGACTGGATGCTGAGACACCACAAGAGGACACAGCAGGAGTTACTTTGCTGTGAGGCTGCTCACATTTTATGGCTTTAACTCACTAGCAAGTTATTCAGACATCGAGGCACGAGGACCTAGTGCTGCTGGGCAACTTTATTCCCACTGCTGGCTGCAAACCTGACTTCAGCTGCCCCACAGCTCCCACCTGCCCTGCTCACACACCTTCCCAAGTCAGTGCCTTCAGGTTCAGGTAACTAAATTCCACTTCCCTCACTCCGCAGGGTGCCTCTCTCAGTACCTTTACCCTCCTTCCTGGCTGGCTCCCAGCCCAGGCAGGGCTCAGGTGAAGCCCCCCAGGCTCAGCCCTGCACTGGTGTTTAGTGACCAGCAGCGACCAGGTTTGGTTTGACTGAGGCTCAGTCTTATTACCAGCCCTGCTCAAGGGGGAACTAAACCCATCTCTTTCTCTTCTCCTGTAATTCATCTGCTGAAAATAGTCCCAAGTGCAAAGTAAAGGAGAAGAGGACCTGGCACCCACAGTGGCAGCAGGACACCCAGACCTGCAGGCACTCACCAGCGTAAGTAGCAGTAGGTCGCTTCCACATTGTAGTATTTGCTGCCTGCCAATGTCCCCAGTTGGTTGAAGGGCATTCCTGTCAGGAAGGAGAGAGGCAATGGAATTCACTTGGAATTCTCCAATGGCCCTGCTAAAAAGCAGATCCTTTCCCTGTCACTACATGATTTCCACACAGGAGGGAAGCCAGGAGACTCAAACAGCAGTAAAGCTGCAGTACAAAGGTCTGGACTACTCGATCCTTCTGCCATCCAGGGTTTGTTTTCTGTTTTACAGAGCTTTTACACACTCCTCACCTCCTGTCAGTTATCTACGTAGGAGAGCAGAGCAAACTATGCCTCCTCCTCTGTATTAATGATGCCACGGCCTTGACTCCTTATTTCTCCACATAGACATCACCTTATCAGCAACTGAAAGCTCTGTCCAGCTCACTGTGGTGCACAACTTTTGTCACTTATTTGGGATCACCCTATCAAAATAGTTCAGTGAGAACTCTGCAAAGACAGCATGGAGAGAACATCTGGCTGAAATTGCCTGCTTTAAGGTTAAGGACAGGCCTCTACTCTGGTGCTGATGCATTCCCAGAAGGAGGCACTTCTGAAGGAGGAAGCAGCACATGAGACTTTTTTGTAGGGGTAAAAAGGGTGATGTAACCAATGCTCTGCTGTTGACAATGGAGAGCAGGATCTGCCCTCAGCTGACAGGCACAACATCACTACACTCAGGGAAGTCTGAGCTTCTCCAAGGTTCTCAGATGAGTCAGGTGAAGTCACTGGCAAAGAGCACCCTGGCTTTAGCTCCTGTCTTTGGCTTGCCAGCAAGAGAGGTTCTCAAAGGAAGCAATTTTAACGAGGATAAAACCACTCCTCTCTCAGCTGCAGGACATAAACCCTACCAGTGTATTACCACATTGTGTTTAGGTTGTGGCAACGATTTCAACAAAATTCATGGTAAGTCACTCACCAATTTGTGGTGCAACAGAAAGGGCTTGATAGTAAAACCGCTCAGCCAGCAGCTCTGTGTCCACACCTGCCAGCTCGTTCTGATAGCGAGCTGAAAGGAAACCACACACCACACATCAGAAACCCCAAGGCAGCACCTGCCCTTCCCTGCTGCACAGCAGCAAAGTTTCCCTGCAGATTAAAAATACCACAAAACTTGAAATACTGGCCAAGTCAACATATCCATCAAAGAACTGCTCCTGGCAAACACAGCAATGCACAGGGTTTGCCAGGCCCTTGTACCAGCTCAGACCACACACCACAACTCCTGCCCCTCCCAGGGCAGAGCCCACCACACTGGTAGCAGCACGTGAACAAAAGGAAGATGTTGTTCTGCTCCACATGTCAGGTGCTGATTCATCAGTCCTTGAAGTAACTCGGAGCTGTGCTCCATTTTCCAGCACCTCAGACTGTATTCCACTACATCAGAGTGTGAAATCTGAACCAAGTCAGCTGAATTAATAACATACCTGGCTGTGGCTAGACTGGACTTTATTCTTTCTTTCTTTATTTTCATTTTTTGACAAACATAGGCATTTTGGAAACCTCAGGTGACAGCACTGTGAAGAGGTGAGCACTTCTCTCTCCCACCACTCAGGTAAGTCATCCCTACTACCCCCACAAGATATTCATTTGCAATGCCATTTTTGGGCTGATTCATGTACAAGGATAATGCCAAACAGCTTTCACCAGCTTGGAGGCTGCAGTGTGTCAGACACATGTACCTGTGCCACCTTCCAAGAGCTGTTTTCCACACAGGACATGTTTTCTCCCTGCCTTCACTCCCACGTGTTCACAACCAAGAAGCTGACACACTCACCACACACTTCAGGAGGGCACAACTATGGGACAAACATGCCTGCTATAAAAAGGATGACACGAAGCCAGGCACAATGACAATGAACCTGGGGCTTTGCAGAGGTTAAACTCTGAACTGATGTACAATATTGCCTAAATCTGATTTTTGGCCTCACTAGTGCTGATGGCAGTGGCTCTGTAAGGCAAGTCAGAACTGAGCAGTCACTGAGTTTCCTTTACATTGTCCAAACACCCTAAATACAAGCTTCCATTTATATTACATAAAGGCTTCCACTCTCACACAGCCACAACTGGTTATCAGCAGCAAACTCATCTACCTGCCCAAAACCAAAGCTCCTGCAACTCATCACAGTTCAGCTATGAGGATTTTGGCTTATCCCACTCTGTGACAAAGGAAAACAGAGTCTGCAAGTAACCTCAACTGGTGCCCAACAGTGATGGCCTTGCACGGTACAGGCACCATCCTTTTGCTGCTTTAAAGGCTGCCCTGAGGGGCAGTGCTGTCCTTACCCAGGTCTCCCAGATAAACCAGACACCGGTGACACGCCATCTGTGCCCACTCCATCTCCTTCTCCGACGCAGACACGGGTTTCTTGCAGCCTGCAAGCAAATGTGACATCACTTACAGCACTGGCTGGAGGCTGCTGGGAAGACACAGCAATCACCCACACTTCTGCCCAAAGCCCCTCAGACTCCACTGCCATCTGTGGCATCTTATAGAGCAGCACTGGGTCACTCTTATTGTCAAAGTGTGGAAAATAAACCAAAAGATACTCAGACACTGCTGCTCACTCCCCTGCCTTTGACTCCCTGCTGAGTGGGGCAGTGTGTGTCACCAAAATGTGACCAGCAGTCACCAAAATAAATGATGTCACCTTGTCTACAAGGTCTGTCACAGTGACCTGGCTCTTCCTGTGTTCTCAGTCCAAGAGTCAATAGGGGTTTCAAAGCCACACAGTGAAGGGAGCACAGACAGAAGAGGCACCAAGAAGAGGAACAGTGTCTTACGTCCAGTGAATGGGATGTACTGAGAGAAACGTTGATTTCAAGAACCTGTTCTCCTGTTTGTCTGCTTTAATTAGGCTTTTAAAAACATTCAGTACAGCCAGCACTGCTCTTCAATCACCAGACATTTACTAAAGAATTTTCTAACACTGTTTTCTTCCTGTTAGAAACCCTTCCTTTTTTCCTGATTTAGTATTGCAAAAAACAAACCAGTGCCATGGAAAAGAGAGCGGGACAGTCTGTTCTAAACTGCTAATTTGCTAATCAGGAGAAAAAAAAGAATCCCTTGAATGCTGAAACAAAGATGGACCAGTGCAAGGGGAAGGCACCTGCCTGGGATCCAGCCCTGCCCAACAGCCCGAGCACAAACCTATGAGAGGGTCTGTCACGTGTGTCCAGTCGATGCAGCACTGCAGCTCCAGCTGATAGTGGGACTGGATGTAGAGCAGGAGGTGCTGGTAGAACCCTATGCCGGCCACCAGGTGGGTGCGGTAGGCACATTCCAGAGTGCTGCGGCTGTGGATGTGCTGGGAGAGGCAACAGCAGCACGTCAATACAGTCTGGGACTCGGTTTAGGCTGGGCACTCAAGCTAAACTTGAGTTAAGCTAAGCTCTGGACGTCCTGCCCAGCAATGCTGCCTCTAGGAGTATTTACTGAGTGTCGATATCGAGGAGAAATACTTGCAACAACAAATAAATTCAAGGGGTCTGGTTAGAGCATCCTAAATGTCCCCAGACCCCCACATGACCACGAGAGCTCACAGCATCAGAGAACATTGTGAGGATCTTCCAGTGATCAATTCTCATACAAACATTCATCCCTGACCAAGCCTCTTAAGACCATTGCTCTACATGGAGAGATTTGTCTCAGGAGGGGAACACAAGAAGTCACCAAATTCTGTTGGAATGCCCTCTGCCATGGCAGCTCTTACCCACCCACTGCCAGAGGCACAGGGCAGC
This sequence comes from Calyptomena viridis, assembly GCA_013390005.1. Lineage (NCBI taxonomy): Eukaryota > Metazoa > Chordata > Aves > Passeriformes > Eurylaimidae > Calyptomena > Calyptomena viridis. The sequence continues at coordinate 117,764 of WEIV01016680.1, read as the reverse complement.
TCCACAGCAGGAATTCAGGAGTGCCCACCTTCCTGCCCTGGACTCAAGACCACAACCTCTTCAAGCAGATGAAGCTTTCAGCTTGGCCTCATCCACTGCACTGCCAGAGACCTTCTCATGCCAGAGCCAATAGATACCTGCCTTTTTATTTGTTTTAATGAGCTGGATAACTTCATAGTACACTTTTCTCCAGAGCAGTTCTTCTGCTTTTCTTCCATAATCCACTGGATGCAGGAACATCAGCTTCACACACAGCTCCCTCAGCCTGGGACAGAGAGCAGAGCACCCACAGTGAGCTGCAGCCTCCAGCAGCTGCCACCACAGAAGCACAGGAGAGGAAGATCTGAATGCAGAGCCCATCTGGGGATGGCACAGCCTGGATCACCCCCAGCCAAAAGCACCCAAACCAGTGCCCCGGGCTCAGCTGGCCATCAATGACTTCCTAAAGGCAGTAATGACAAGAATTGGCTTGACAGCTTAAAAAATGAGTAAGAACAATCCTCCCTGCTTGGCATCCGTTGAACCTGATAAAAGATTTCACACACATGTAAAAAAAATTTCTGCCCTACAGTTTTTATTACAAGGAAGGAACTGGTCAACACAAAGATGATTTGTCTGTATCAACACCCAGGAAAGCCTCCAGCCACGGACTATGTAGTTAATGCTACTCAAATGTAGATCTGAAATCCAGCCTCTGCTTCCGAAATCTGGAGTGATCCCAGGTCAACAAACCAAATACACCATGAAACTGCAGGTTCAACAGCTCCACGTGTTGCTTCACACAGATTTTCTCCTGCCAAACACACAGACAAGTGCCCTGCCCGACTTACTTGTTCCTCAGGCTGATGTTCTCTGGCTTGAACACGTCCTGATACGCTGCCTTATTGCCCAGGATGAGATCCAGCCGATGCACGGCCTCCACCACTGCCCTGCACAGGACACAGAACAAGAGGTTCAGGACAGCAGGTGAGCTGGGATCACTGGGGATGTCTGCCAAGAACCACACTGGCCAAGTTAGTTCCACTGTCAGCACACCACCCTGTACCACCCCAGCACAGCACTGCTTTCCTTTTTGCACTGTGTTTCAAGAAGGTTATGGGAAGCAGAAAAAAGCATTGTTACACACACTGTAAGGGTTTGGCTCCAGAACAGCTGTTTAATCACCACTTACTGCTGCCTGTCTGATCAAAAATGTTGATTATTTCCACAGCCGCAAATCAGAAATGTCTCTGGACGCATCAGCAACTTCTGACCTCAACAATTAAACCTGCCATGCCCACATTCAGACTAATTTAAATGTCTGAAACACTGTGATTAAAAAATGGATTGATTTCTAACAACCACTAATTCCTGGTTCCTCACCAACTTGCCAATGAAAGGAGGCAACTCAAGTCACTCATTTGCTAAAACTTCCCTGTCCTCACTACAGGGATTCACTAGTTAAACCTCTTAAAGATCTCGGTGACAGGTAACAGAGATATGCAAATCCAGCCTAAAATAGGAAATTAGTTGCAAGACTTTTTCCTCCTGAAAGCCAGCAAAGAGAGAGCAAATGACCTCCAAACCTTTGAGTTATTAAAAAAAGTACTTCTGTGAATCTGCCTGGGACCATCCTCCTGCAGGAGGAACTGCACACCCTGGGTAAAACTCAAGCACTCAAAACCTGTAGTTGGGAACAAATCAGATCCCAATTCCAAAGGCTGCTGTGAAACAGACCCAGGGACCTTCAGCAGCATTACTGCTGGCAGAAAGAACCTCATCAATAGCTCGTGGACAGCTCAATAAACACCATCGATCGCCCACCCTTCCTACACAAGGGGTCACCTCCAACCTCTGCCCTTGGTCTGCCTGTATCCCAGGTCACGAAACCCACTTCTGTAGTCAGTTTTTCCCAGCTGTTGACATCCCCCAAGCCAGTCCCAAACTCCACTGGTCCCTGTTCTCCCCCTCAGCCCACTGTCATTCCTCATGAACTCCTGTCCGAGCCAGTGGCACCTGAGAGCTGTTGGAACAAGGAGCTGATGACAACCACGATGTGCTGAAGCACAGAACGAGGCAGGACCAGAGCAAACTACTGCCAAGCAGAGCAGTGAGGTGCTGTGGCCAGCCTGCTTCCCAAAATCTTGGTACCTGCTCCACAGAACTCCCCCCTCACACTTGCTGCTTGTGCACTGATGGCCACACGAGCACGGGGCACTCACAAGCCACAGCCTGCGAGCCCATGTGCTGGGGAGGCTGAAACCACCACCACTTCTTGAAAACTACAGATATTACTGCAGAGTAACTGACAGTTCCCTATGCCAGCCCCTCCCCAGCAAGGCCAGTCTCCCCTCACAAACCCACCACACCAAATGGAACCTCTCTGAAAAAAACCTGTGACATTGCAGAGCTCACAGAGAATGTCCCATCTCCTGCTGTGCCACAGGAAGCCTCTCACCCAAGGGAACTGGAAATTTCACTTCAGTAAACACAGAACCTGACAGAACAAGGAAGCATGAGGAACAGAAGTGTCTTACACAACACCTTGGGAGATCAAAACACCACAGAGTTGAAACTTCTTCCTGAATAATCAGGAAGAAAACCAAGGAGAGAGTAAGAATCACACAAAATCCTGCTACATCCTTGACATCCAGCCCCTTCTGCTCACTGGCCTCTTTCTCACATGGCACGAAGGGCCTTTGCAACCTCTGACAGCCCAATACCCTCGACCACAAGGAAGTGAGTAAAATCTTTTGGTTTACAGCTCACAGGCTCTGAGAATGCAGCATCCAGCCAAGCTCAGAGCAGGCTGGGGGCTCACCAACAAAGCCCCCGAGTTTAGTTTCCCCAGAACAGATCCCCAGAAATGCACATGTCCTTTCTGCAGCCCAGGCCTGTTCTGGCTGAGGCCCCAAAGCCTCTCCTGGTGCACCGGGAGCTGAGTGGCTTCCTGTGCAGAAGGGTGACCAGGGGAAAGGGGAACTGCTGATTCATTTGATTCCCAGGAGAGAACTACAGGAAAACTACAATCACTGATTTCCAACACAGGCAGCCTCCACCTCTTCAAAGCAGCTGTAAAAGCACATTCCCTGAGCACCAAATCTCAGCTGCACGTGTCCGATATGAGCACACATGTCACGACACCCAAGGTGGGAAATGACTTCAGTGACATGGCCAGCCCTCAGTGTGCAGGTGAGAACCCTGGAGTCCAAATCTCCATGTGCAGGTTAACTGTATTTGGAGCCTCAACACTGACTCTCCTGCCATTTATTCCACTCAGATTCCTTTATGGGCACAGACATGGCCCAGGTTCTCTGACAGCCAAACAAACCTAGTTTTTTAGTATCTTAGAAAAGTCACAAAACCCCACCTAAGAATCCCCCCCGAGTTCAGCAGTGTCAGAAACGCAGCACAACACCCTGAAATGGCAAGAATTTGTCAAAGAGCAGTTGCCAGACACCTTTCCAAAGACAGCTATTGACCTGCCAACAGGATCAGTGGGCAACAAACGGGACTGGGCCATGAAGGAAAGCCCAGCCACATGCACCAGGACTCAAAGGGCAAATGAGAAGTAGGGAACAGTTTCCTTCCAAAGATGGGCTGAGCAGGGACACTGGAGGGTATTTCATCTTCCCTTTGAGGTGGCCTAGAAAGCATCTCCCATAAAACCTACAACCTACAAGAGCCTTGGATGGACACATGCAGACACTTGGTGTTTCTCCTGTTTTTCCATGGTTTGTAAAGAAACAGGGAGTTGGTGGCTGGAGAGCAGCAAGGTTTACACACTGGGATGTGGTTCCTGAGCCCTAAGGAAGGCCCCACTCTAAAACATTGTCTTGTTCACACAGGTCCCATGGTGCTGCTGGAAAAGGAGGCAGGAGCAAAGCAGAATCTGTGACAGCCAGCAATGACCTGCCAGGATCTGAGGTGCTGAGGAAGGGGGACTCAATGAAGACTAAAGGTACAGCAGTCAACCCCACTCCAGAAACCTTGGGAAACAGCCATGCAGGCACTCGGGACCACGCTCTGGTGAAAATGCCCTTCAGCATCTGTGCCCCAGCTGGCCTCAGACCATGGGCTCAACTTCACTCAGCAGTTAAGAGGCCAAATCCTCCCCCAGGACCCATTCTTGTACCTGCTGGGCTCAAACATTGCTTTCAGACAGCACATTAGTGCCACAGAGGAGGCAAATCAGATGCCAGTCTATTAAAAGAATTGAGTACAGCACATGGTGCCCAGCAGGGTGGAAACAGGCCAATGCCAAGTCCTGTCCAGACACGCAGACACCACTCTGTCCCCTCCTCTCTGTGCCGTTAACAGTCTGGGATGGGGCAGCACAGCAGGAGGAATTATTTGTCCCCTCTCTGTTTCTTTATTTAGTCCATTACTAAGAGCCACAGTCTACGAGGAGTAAGACATTCCTCAGGGAAAAGCCCTGCATCCATTCATCTCTGCTCTGGCACATGCCAGTCCCAAATCACAGTGCCCAGAACCAGCTCCAGACAGGAACAGTAACACTGAGTAAACCTGTAAAATAAACCTGTCACCCTACGCTACAACAGGCGTTATAAAAGAGCACCCGGGATAATCCAGCCTGGGACACATTCCAACTTGGGAACGATCAATACAGGAAGACTTGGAAAAGATCAAAGAGCACCCTGTGAAAGCGATGGACACTCCAACAGCCAACACACTGCCAAGGACCACGGAGACACAACACTGATCCCATGGAGCCACAGTTCAAAGCTGTGACACTCACACCTGTGACTCAGAGGTGCCGCTTAACGTGACGGCCACGAGTTCCCCGAGAGCACAGTCACCACACAACCCAACAGGCTGCTCACAGGGCAGGGAGTTCCTGCTTCACCTGATCCCACTTTGGGCTGAAACACAACTGAGAGGAGACTGTTAAGGTAGGAACTTGCCCACAGAGCTCTCAGGTACAAAGAAGGAAATTTGTGGCCGCTGCAGGTACTATAAATCCTGTGCTGAAATCACAATGCTTTCTTCCCCCCAGCTAAAGAGGAGCCATCCCTGCAGGAGAGTGGGTTTCTTATTCTGCTGTAAAAATGCTCGAAAGCAGCCACACATCCTATTCTGCCATAAAAATCCAAAGAGAAAGCCCTTCCTTGGCTGGATGACAATCCCTTGTCTGGCCATGGGCTGTTCAGTGCCAGAGGGAGGGTGAAGTACCACCTGCCAGGTGAGCTGAGCAGCACAAAGAACAGGTCTTGAACCATGACAAGGGTGAATTGAACAAAACACCTTCTGTTTTACAGGTAAAGGCACAAACAACCCATACACCCTCTCCAGCCCTGTCCTGCACTCCTTGGGACACAGCGGGCACTTCTCCAGCTCAGTCCCCAGCAGATGTGGGAACCCCACCAGTGTCACTGGGGAGCAGACATGGAGCTCCACAGCCCCAGGTGGCCTGGGCAGGACCACGCAGCCCCTGCCCAGCACAGAGAGCTGCCAGCTCCCACCTCTGACCTGGCACCAAGAAACGCCCTCCCTGCGCCTCCAAAGCGCCGGGATGTGCCTGCACTGTGCACACCATGGGAACAGAGAAACTCCAGGAACCACCACTCAAACCTGCAGCTACTGCTTGGGATTCCTGGCTGTGGACCCTCCCAGAGGCCCCAGTGGGATGCAAAGCCCTGCTCTGCTGCAGGAGGTCCCACACGGTGAAGGAACATGGCCAATGTCACCAAGACAAAAAGAAACAGACCCGGCTGTACAACCCATGTCTTGTCTCATCACTTTGCTCATCTTTGAAATCCACTGTCACAGCTGGAACTCCACCATGGATCTGCTGTACTGGCAGAGAACTGGAACCAGAAGAGGACAATTTCTGGCCACTCTCACAAAACAAGTCATGAGCAGAGCAGAGGCATCTTGGGGCTGACAGTGGGACATCTCCTCCCACGGGGGCACCTTGTCCCATGGGGGCTGAGCTCACCAAGAGCAGCAGAACTGCCCCAGTCCTGTCCTCTGATGCCATTTCCAATGCATGTGTGGAGATGTTGGAGCAGAGTCCAGGGGAGTGTTTCATTGGGAAGATCTGCAGCTGGAGCAGTCCTGCCCTCCAGACAGCAGCAAAATGCCAGGGCTCAACTCCTGCTCATTACACCCTCTTCTCCAGCACTTCCCACATAATCCCTGCCTGCTGCCAAAGCCAGGGACACCCTCCCCGGCCCCCCTGTCCCTGGATGACACCACACCTCACACCCTTGTCCCATTGTACCCCAACACCTCCTTTCCCCTCAGCTCCCACCAATTCCTACCCCACCTCCCTGAATCCTGCAGAACTCCTCTCTCCATTCCCCATGTCCTGACCCATTGCCCTGGGTGTCCCCTTTCCTCGACCCCCTTCTTACTCTCCCACCTGCCTCCTTCCCCCAATCTCTCCATTCTCTCACCTTGCCCAGATCCCCCACAGCTATTGCACCCACCACTCCTTGGTTTGACTCCCCGGGGCCCCCAGACCCCTTTTCACCAGCGCTCCCCCCAAAGTGTTCCTTATCTTCTCTGGATCCCACACAACCCCCTTCTCCCCCTTCCCTTCCCCTCGTTCTTCCCTAAACCTCCCTCTTCTCCTTTCCATTTGCACTGCACACTTTCCCTGAATTCCTCCCTAACTTCCTCACTTCAATCTTTCCTAAATTCCACTATCTCCTTCCCCCATTTTTCCTGAACATCCTTCCGATCCCCTTTGCCCTGGTTCCCTCAGTCTCCCCCGGAT
>WEIV01016680.1:90921-110281 GCA_013390005.1 Calyptomena viridis | reverse complement strand
TTAGCTGGGCGGGCAGGGTGTATTAGATAGGCCGGTTCATGTAAATTTTAGGGTAAATTTAGTCCCTAAAAGGTGAAACTTGGTGTTACTCGTGGTGCGCTTGGTTTGTGGAACCCTGGCAGGATAAGCAATCGCTGGACAAGGACGGACGGTGAACAAGGACTTTGTGAACTGTGTCTGTGTGCGGAGATCCCCGAACAGCGCCGGTCCCGCCCCCGCCCGCCCCACCTGAGCCGGTCCGGCAGGTTCGGGGGAGGCGGCGGGGAGCGCAGCAGTCCCGGGGTCCCCATGGCCCCGCGCCCGGGTGAGTCCCGCGGGGGGAGCGGGGCCGGGATCCGGGATCTGGGATCCGGGATGCGGGATCTGGGATCTGGGATCCGGGATCTGGGATCGCGGTCCGGGCCCTGCGGGGCGAGAGCCGAGAGCGGCTGTGGCCGAACTTCCGTGTGCGGATTTCGGAGGCGGCCTCGTGTCCCCGCACCGTGGCCAGGCCGGGCCCCTCCCGGGGGTGCAGGGTCAGGGAGCCCCGAGGGGAGAGATTCCCATTGTGGAGGCAGCTGGGAACACCTGGGATGGGTTCCCATCCCCTAAAGGGAACTTGGTTCTGCAGGAGAACAACACGGAGCTCTGCGTGTACCTCCCGCACCCCACGGGAGGGCACCGGCAGCCCCCTGCGCCTGCCCCACACCAGTCTGGGCTACAGGAGGCAGCAAACGTGGCCCGTCCCGGCTGTAGCCGGGGTTCCAGGCCAGCTCTGCCCAGGGCTTGGCTGGTGCTGGCACAGGACGGTGCTGTGGAGCAGCCGCTGGGATCGTCCAGGCAGAGCCCAGCTGCCCCAGGTCACCAGAACCCCCGGGGTGTCTGTCTGGCAGAGGAAGGCGTTCCCAGGCTGTCCCAGGCTGTCCCGTTTCACAGTCAAACCCACACTCCCAGGGCTCGCCTGGCCCACCCAGACACGATGTGATCCCACTGCCAAGGCCCAGAGCACGGGGACACCATGTGCTGCTTTCCCCTCGTAGTGCAAGGGCAGGCTGGTGATGGGGGCTCCAGAGGTGCCAGTTTGCCCCCTCTTTGTAACTGGGGCTGTGCAAGTGACCCCAAACCTCTCATTTCTGGTGTTTTTTGTCTTCTTCCTCCTGGCACAGGGTGAAAGTGGAAGGAACGGGCACCTCGTCCCCTCCCAACACCCCAAGTGCAGCAGCGTTGCCAGTCCCTGGTTGTGTCTCTGGCTGCCATGGACCCTGTCCTGCCTCCCGAGGAGGTGGCATTGCTGGAGCTGGGGAAAGTGGCCCTGGACGAGGTGCCACCAGCCCCAGATGAACACCTGGAGGACCCCGATGCCACCCTGCCGTGGGACCGGTGCCAGCGCAGCACCCAGGACCAGCCAGAGCCCGCGGGGACAAGGAGGCGCTCGAGCCCCGAGGGAGGACAGGAAGACCCTGAGGAAGCTGCTCCCACCTGCCCCTCAGCTGAGGCCGAAGATGAGGAAGGCCCTGGGCTGCCTGTGCTGGCAGCCCACGTCTTTGTGCCCATTGACCCGCAGTGCATCGAGCAGAGCCCCTGCAAGCAGAGGCGGCAGCAGGAGGAGGGCAGGGGGGCCCGTGTGCCCCCCGGTGACGGGCCCAGCAGCCTCCACCACAAGCAGGTCTTCCTCCCCCTCGGCCCCTCACGCTACCAGGAGCCCCTGTGTTTCGAGGGGCACGTGGTGAAGCCCCCGGCGGAGGGGCCGCGGTGCCCGTGCGCCAGGGACTGCGGCACCGACAGCCTCAAGGCCGTGGCCTCGGTGGTGGGGGCCCTGTGCCTCTGCCCCTGCCTCATCTACGGGGCCTACGTCTTCCTGCCCTTCGATGCCCCCCTGCTGCCCACGGTCGGCGCCCGCCTGGTCTACACGCTGCGCTGCGCCGCCTTCGCCACCTTCCCCATCGTGCTGGGTGAGCCCTGGGTTGGGCAGAGCCCTCGCCCCACTCTGGGCTGTGGGGAGCAGAGCTGGGGCCGAGCTCTTCGCGGCTCCACTGCTCCCACCAGGTGCAGCAGATGGAGTTTTCCTCCCCAAGAGCTCCCCCGGCCCCACTGCAGCTCTGGGTGCCCACTCAGCCCCTCTCTCTGCCCCCCAGGGATGATCATCAGCGGCATCTCCCGCCTGTGCTCCTCTGCCCTGCAGCCCTTCGGGGAGCTGCAGCGGGAGGTGGAGATCCACCGCACCTACGTCTCCCAGTCCGTCAACCTCTTCATCCTCTACTTCTTCAACATGGCCGTGCTGGCCACCTACCTCCCCCAGGAGCTGCTCAAGCTCATCCCGCTGCTCACGGGGCTCTTCGCCATCTCCAGGTAAGTGGCTCCTTCCCCCGGGTGCCACCAGGCTCTGCCAGCACTGGCAAACACCGTCCCTTGGTGCGGCTCCTGCTCTGGTAGCACCTCACCCAGCCAACCACAGCCAGGAAGGATTCTCCATCCCCCTTCCTGCAGCCTGGGAGACCCTCCCTGGTCAGAGCCCCCGGGCAAAGCCGGTGCCGCCCCACGGCTGCCCCTGCCCCCCCTGCCCTCTGCAGGTTGATTTTCTGGTTGTCCTACGCCATCGGCCGCTCCTTCCGCGCCTTCGGCTTCAGCCTGACCTTCCTGCCCCTCCTGGCCATGCTGCTCTGGAACCTGTACGGGATGTTCATCCTGGAGCCCCACAACGTCCTGTCCGTGGCGGCGCCGGAGCCCGAGGGCCACGCCAGGGACAGCGGAGCCAAACTGCGGCACTGGGGGTGACGGGGGCCTGGGCCCTGGTGGCACAGGGGCGCTGCCAGGTCCCTCTGGGCCCCTGCTCCCTGCCCTGGCACGGGGAGGTCCTGCTGGGCCCACGGAGCCCTGTGTTCCCCCCGTGCACGGGAAGTTTTCTGCAGGGGGCAAAGCCCCGAGCAGGGCCCAGCGAGCCCCGTTCCCTGGGGATGGGGTGGGATGTGCCTCCCTTCCTGCTGGAGTCCACTTTGCCCAATAAAGCCCTTCACCAAGCAGCTCTGTGGCTGGTTTGGGGAGAGTGGGTTCAATTGCCCAGGGAACGACTTGGAGCTTTGCCCACAGGATCCAATCATCCAGCTTCAAAATTATGTTTCCAAGAGGGGAAAAAATGGTGTTTCCCCTAGACTGTCTCTCTCCCAGCTCTGTATCCTACTCCTGGGTCCCCTCATGGCCCGTCCCACCCTGCTTGTCCCTCCTCTTCCTCCTGGTGGAGGTTCTGTTCCCAGTTCCCAGACCAGTTGGCCAGGCAGGAGGGAAGGAGCCCTCCAGGGAGAAGCCAGGACAGGTGACGTGGCACCAGGGTTGGCACTGCCCAGGGCTGGGAACGGCTGAGCCCTCAGGGTGGGCACTGAGCCCCCCACTCAGACCTGAAGGGACCCCCGGGAGTTGCACTTTTGAGGGTCTCAGTTCTCTGGTTCTCGGGCATAACTCAAAGCAGTTAAAAATCCACCAAATCCAGGGACAGTCCTTCCAGCCCCAGCTCTGCCAGGCTGCTCCCACCTCCCACCCCCAGAGGAGCAGCTGTGCCAGGGTAGGTTTAGGCTGGGTTTTGGGAAAAGGTCCTTCCCCAGATGGTGGTGGGACACGGAGACACCCAACAGGCTCCCCAGGGTCTGTCCAGGGCCCCAGGGCTGCCAGAGCTCCAGGAGTGCTTGGACAAGGCTCTCGGGCACATGGGATTGTTGGGGCTGTGCAGGGCTGGCAGTTGGAGGTTCTGTGATTCTGTGACTCCTGAGTGTGGCCCATGGCACTGACCTCGTGGCTCGTGGGCACCAACGTGCTGCCAGGCACAAGTCCAGGGGCAGGACACAGGGAATGGCTTCCCACTGTCACAGGGCAGGGTTAGATGGGATATTGGGGAGGAATTCTTCCCTGTGAGGGTGGGGAGGCCCTGGCACAGGGTGCCCAGGGAAGCTGTGGCTGCCCCTGGATCCCTGTGAGTGTCCAAGGCCAGGTTGGAGCACCCTGGTACAGCAGGAGGTGTCTCTGCCCAGGGCAGGGGGTGGAATGGGATGAGCTTTAAGGTCCCTCCCAACACAAACCAGTTTGTGAGTCCTTGAATTCTATGAAATACGACGTGACCTGAAGCACAGAGCAGTTTCTTTCACATATGAACAAGAGTGTTGTTACATGACCCCTAGGACTAGAGAAAATAAAATGTGAAGAAAATTACTACCACCTTTGCCTCTTACCTGCAGAACAGAAACCAGTTGTGTTTTGTAATGCTGAGTTATTCTCAGGTCCTGTGAATTGACAGAAATTAGTGAAGAGGGTGTTCTCTACCAAGGAAAACCTGATGCATTTTCCAAAAATACTCACAGAATTTTGTGTTTCTGTAGTGGTTTGTCACACAGAATATCTTTGGGAATAGAATTGTGTGTGAGGGAGAGGCTGAGGTAACACAGCAAGGGTTAATTCCCTCCTCACTCTCTCATTTCCTTATTAGTGCTAAAATCTGTAGCACAGTTCCCCATGACAGTCCCGTTGGCAGCTGCTCCTTGCTAAGTAAACACACACTCACATCAGATAAATGCCTCTGGTGTCAGAACTTCCACAGCCATCACATACATTCACTTCCAGCACCATTCTGTCTCCTGGGCAGATGGTGAAACCTGAAATAAAACACAAGGTTGGCTCCCAAGAACCATCAACAGCACCTTGGTAACATGGTTTTCATTAAGAAATGCAACCCTGTTACTGAAAGTTATTAAACTGGGGATTAATAATAGAATCACTCCTAAATTGGCTCGGAAAGCTGCAGTTTGCATTAGGCTTTGTCCCAGAGCCACCAGAGTGCCAGTGATTTCTGTAACAGGGGCATCTTCCCACTGCCAAAACCCCATTTCAGTGGGAACAGAGGACAGGCCCAGGGCAGCAGCAACACTGAGCACTGTGGGACTCTGGGGAATCAGGGGCTGAGGCAGAATGTTCTCCTCCTCCAAGAATCCAGGATCCTGAATCCAAACACTCCACAATAAAAATCCGGCAGCAGGGAAGTGGCACCAACCTTCCTCCCCCTCTTCCTCCCCCACAAGCCCAGGTGGAGCAGCTCACACACAGTAAAGCTCTGCAGTCAGCAACAGTGTGGAGGGATTGGTTTTTATTTCAAAAGACAGTCAATTTAGTATCAAAACACTGGATAGGGTTTTTGTCTCCAGATTGGCCCCCAAAACTGCTACAGCCAAGCACATGCTCAAACCACAAGCTACAGTGGCACACTGGCCTCACAACCACAACACAGCAGCAATGCACAGCACATGGCTTGTACCCAGGTAAGACAGTGAGAGCAGTCCTGGCCAGGAGGGAAGGCTCGGCTCCCTCCCTCCAGGTGGGCAAAAACACTTGTCCAAGAACACGAGGCTGTTGTACTGAAGCTGTTAAGTGTAACCCAGCAATGAGCAGCACTTAGTGAAGGCAAAGGCAGCCCAGGGGAGCAGGGGGTTAGAGGGGCCATGGCTGCTCTAAGCCCACCGGGAAAGGAAGTGGCCAAGGGTGGCAGGGAAGGAACACAACCCTTGTGAAGGTTCAATTGTTCAGATGACTTGGCTTGGCTTAAAAAAAAAAAAGGTACCTTTCACCCAAGTTGCTCCTCCCCAACACAAGAGTTACCTTAAAGCTAAGAAACTGAACTGCACTTTTGGCAAACAGCTCTTGGAAAGGAAGTTTTCCCAACAGGATTCCATCCCTAGCCTGGCTACTCTGACTCACAGCCAGAACCATCACACCCTCTTCCTGCCCTGCCAAAGCAGGGTGGCCCAGAGCTGATTAACAGAAGGTTAATACCCAATTTTAAAGCCAAGAGCTTTGAAGTGTAGCTCACCAGCCTCACGCTATTTGGAATGTTTACAATGGTTGCTACAAAAAAAGGTAGTTACAAAATGTGTACATCTCAAACATGCTCCCCAAACATTATTGCATTGTTTATTTCCCTTGATGATGCTGCTTGAAGCCCTGCCCAACCTGGTGGCCTTTAACCCGGGGGGCAAAGGAGACTTGTGTTTGGTCAAGTTGGCAACAGAAAGTAAACTCTGGTCCCCAGAGTTAAAGGGCAGCAGCAGCTGGGCCAGCACCGTGGCAGAGGTGGTGGCAGGGGTCTGTTACATCTCGTTCAGGTCTAGCAGGGTCTGGTCCAGCATTCTTTGCGTGCAGAGATGCTCCTCTTTGGTGGATTTCAGTTTATCTGTCAGGAAGCAAGAGGTGAGAGTTACAAAGCAGCACCAGAAGTCCTTTGCCAAAGAAAGCCTGTGCCCCCCTTCCCCGCGTGTTGCTGCAGGATCCTGGGCCGGGGGGCCTGGCTGGGTGCAGCTGGAAGCTCCGAGGTTACCTGGCTTGTGCAGCCCCTGCCTCTCCCACCGCTGGTGCTCCCAGTCAGGGGGGTCATGGTTTAGCCAGAGCTCCAGGCAGTGTTTCACATGCAGGTGCCTCCGACTGCAACCAGCCCTTCCCGGGGCTTCCACACCTGCACAGGTGACCCACACGGCCCAGCGAGGCACCGAAGAGCAACACACGCTTGGAAACAGCCCCCTGAGACTGCAGCTGGTTGTGCCCCCCTTCCCCTCAGCGCAGGGCAGGGATGCCAAGCCCAGCAGCAGGAAGCAGCCCCCGGGGCAGGGGCTGGGGCAGGGACAGCACAGAAGCAGCAGGGAGGGAGCTGCACCCTGCTGGCACTACAGGCAGCTGTGCAGTCGATTCTCACATGTTCCTTAAGCCAGGAGGAGAGCAGATCAGCAGACAGAGCTCTAGGTGGGCTTCACCCCAAAGGCAAGCCCACCCATGTCATGGCAGACATCCACACGCTGGGGCACTGGGTAGACAGGCTGTAGAAAAACATCCTTTAGGTACAAGCAGATTCCCAAAGCCACTCCCCATCTCCCCAGGGTCAGAAACTGTGCACAGAGAGAGAACAGCCTTCCTCGAGCATGAGCAATGGCAGCAGTTAAACCCTCCCTGCACACATCCAGGACACAGCTGCAGGCTCTGAGTTTGGGACTTGCAGCAAGGTGTCCATGAGCCTCCCCAACCCACTCCAGGGCTCTGCAGCTGCACTGGGGTCAGGCCCAAACTGCTGCCCCCAAACCTTCTTGGTTAGAACTTCCCTAGACAGGAACCTACTACAGGAGTGCACTGTCTCACAGGCCACAAGGTCAGTCCTTTATTGGCAGAAGTCATCATTCCATGCACCAGGAAATCCTACAGCTAATAGTAAATCAAGTCGTAGCACTCCACAAGCAGCTTCAAGCAGACACAAGCCTAACTTCAGCCCACCCCTCATTTGGGGGGTGCAGCCATTCCAGTTCCATGGAGGAGCCTGGCAGGACCCCCTGGCCAAGCAGACAAGGCTGCTCAGAAAACAGCCACGTCTGGAGGTTACTTCACTAAGAATAGAAGTTACCTTTATATGCCAACAGAATGCTTAAATTATAGGATGAATGCAAGTGCCTCATTAAAAAGCAGCGAGTTTGAATGGTCGGATTTCACTGTGGTCACAATAAGCTCATTTATGGGATTAGTGAGCCCTGTCAGTCACACAGATTGTGCATGAGGTTTTTCTCAAGGTGGCTGAACAGGCCAGCAGTGACACACGAGGGAAACAAGAGCAGGAGAGAAAAAGAGAAGAAGGGAACGTTAGTAGAGCACAAGATGAGCACATCAGACAAGCTGCCTCCAAGGATGGCCCGGGCTATTCCCAGGTGAAGCCAGGAAGAACAAAGGTTTGTCTTTCTCTAACTTGTGCTTCAGTTCAGGAAGATCATAGAGGAAACCAAGTGTGGGCAGAAGTGGAAGTGCTGCCAAGGATGTGCAAAGTCAAAGAAAGGAAGAGAAGGCACCGAGGAGGACCCAGCAGGATGGGCTGGACCCCAGTAAGGACAGACGTGCTTTAAGCCTGTGGAGCACATTGTAAAAAAAGTCCTGCCACAGCTGAAGCAGAAGTAGCTTCCAGAGGGAGCCACAGCACAGTGGGACTGACAGGGTCTGACCAGTGGGACAGGGGAAGGACAGCATCTCATCCCTGGCCTGGAGGACCCTCCTCTGAGAACACTCCTGATGCCACAGTAACAATCCAGACCAGCAACTGGTCCAGGTACAGGACAAAGCTCTGGAGCACAGGCTCCTCTTTTACATCTGCCCCAGAACTACATGAGCAGAACACAAGTTGTCACCATCTCTGCAGCTGTGGCCTCTCCAGTCCCCACAGGGGTCCAGCAGCCACACACATCCTTGAGGCTCCTGCCCAGCACTTGTGCTCAGCAGCAGCTCCAGGGAAAGGGAGAAGCAGTTTGGTTCCCTCCCAAGACCTGTCACCTCCTGGGGTTAGGTAGCCAATGTCCTGCCACAACCAGCCACTACAGAAAACCCATTCAGCACCTCTCTCTGCTCATCTGCACAGGCAGGGTCATCCCAGCCTGACAGTTCCAATTCCTGCATTTAGGAGAATTCTGGGCACTGTAAAGTCCTTACACAACAACTTCCAGCCTGGCAGAACTGATGAGCACCAAGTGGAGTGACACTCACAGCATGCTGCTGCTGCCTGAGCAAGCCTAGAGCACAGACTTGGCCTTGGGCCTCTCAAATCCTTGTACTGAGAGGTCCTGGGAGTCTTGGGCACCGTCTGAAGGATGGCTACACCATCCCTCACTGCCTTCAACCTCAGAATATTTTGTTCTTGAACAAGACCTAGGTGGGTAAGTGGAGTGGTTCACATGGGGCAGCCAAGGCAAAACCTCGCCCAGAGCCTCAGCCCAGTCCCTCCAATGTGACACCCACAGGCAGAGGGAGGCTCATCTTCAGCTGCACTCACTCTGCAGGAGAGGGCAGTAATGCTGATTGATTGTCCCTTCTTCAAAGCCACCAAGGGCCCATGGCACAGCCAGAGAAGCCAGTGATTTCTGTCCCACCACAGGCCAGCAGTTGAGGGAAGTTGTGGGTACACCCCATCCTGGCCCACGCCTTGCACAACAGCTGCCACTGCTGCTGCCTCTGGCTCCAGGAGAGCTCTGAGCAGGTCAGCTGGGCACCCTGAGCCTCAGCCCTGCTCCCTTCCCCACCCAGCCCCGAGGGAGCCCCACCAGCCCTTCCTGCCACCCAGGAGGCCCCGGGACACAGGGAGCCCCAGGGCCTGGCCCTGCTGGTCAGCTCTTCTGCACCTGCAGGACTCCCAGGTCACAGCCCAGCTCACAGGAACCAGCCTGCACATCTCAGCAAACCAGTCAGACCAGATGCCTCCAGAGCCTCCCAGGGCAGATGTTGAATCACCCACCCACCACCCAGTGTGGATTCCTTCTAGAGGAGCAGGGAAAGGCCCTGTCACAGCCCAGCCTTGATAACATCACCTGGAGCACCACTGTGCAGAGCAGAGCCATCAGCATGAGCCAGGACCTCCCTGTGAGCAGACACTTCCCAAGAACAGGCTGCCACCTTCCACCCACCAGAACCACAGAAGGGGTGAGACTGGAATGGACCAGTGAGTCATCTGACCCCACCTCCCTCCTGGGGCAGGATCACCCCAGAGCACATGGCACAGGATTGCATCCAGATGGTCCTGGACTCTCTGCAGTGAGGGAGACTCCACACCCTCCCCGGGTGAGCACACCTTCCTGCTCAGTCACCCACACAGCAAAGTTCTTCCTCATGTTCAGGTGGAACTTCTGGGCATCAGTTCCTGCCTCTTGTCCTATTGCCCAGCACCACCGGTCTGCTCTGACATCCTCCTTTCAGACACAGACACTGATGAGGCCTCGTTGTCTCCACGGCTGACAGTGGAACACTGGGCTGAAGCCTCCACACCCACAGCAGCCCTGCCCTCCCACAGACCCCAAACCCAGCTGCAGTTGGGTTACTGAGGAGTTATGGGTTCTTGCTTTGTGCTCACAGGGTACAGTCACAGTCCGACCACACTTTGAAATTCCTTACAGGAATGTTCCCTCCTTCCCGACCCGGACCCAGCACTGAAGACAGAGTGACAGCAGGGGAGCCTGGACTACCCTGACTGCTGCTGCTGCTGCTGTGTGGAGACCAGAAGGGCACAAACCTGAGGAAGCCACGGGATGTGTCCCATGTCACCAGACTGCTGCTCATGCAGGGCTCTTCGGGCGCTGTGGGAGATGAACCGATCCAGGAAGGAAGAAGTATTTGAGCCCCCCAGGAGGAGCACACACTGTTAGGAGAGGCTGACCAGTGTTTACCACACCAGCCCAACCAGTGCAGTGCAGTGGTGACACGTGCCAGCAGCATTGCTCAGTGGAAAGCTGTTGCCACAGTCCTGGGAGGATCCTGCACAGACTCCCTGGCTCGGCTGCTCACAGCCCTGCTGTGCTGCCTTCTCACTCCTGAAGCAAGGGGCCATAAATTCCTTCCCACAGCACAGACAGCACCTCACACCCACCCAGTCCTGCCCCACTGGAGACCAGCCAGAGCTCACACAGTATTTATTGCCATCCACACCCTGACCTAGCAACTACCAGGTGTGTTTGGTAACTGGTGCTGGTGAGCACTCCAGAGCAGGCAGGAATGAGGAGTGTCACAGCCCCAGGGCCTCCTGCTGCAACCCCCAGCCTCCTGTTTTTGACCAACAGGCCACATCTGCAGAGCTGCCCTCACATCTGGGAGCCAGCAACACACCCCAAGGGACAATCCAGAGTGCTGGTGAGGTCTGTGTTCCACCGAGGGTGACACTGGTTTGAAGGCAATGCTGAAACAGTTACTCTAAAGCAGAGAGTGGTCACTTGAAACCCACTTCTCAAAAGCACCAGCCATTCCGTTCCATTTATGTAAGAACTGTTTTCCTTAAAAAAGGTGACATCATGCTCGAGCAAGAGGCAAGAGAAATACAAAAGGAGCTTTATGGCTCCACATAAGATATGCAGATGAGAACAACATCCTCTCAGCTCCCCGACACGGAAAGGGCAGCCCCTCAGAGCAGGCTGTGTCTGGCACATCAGGTCACACAGAGGGAGCTTTGTCTGGGAGCAAATGCAGCAGAACTGGGGGGCTGCTGCTGCTGTTAAGCTTCAGTGTCTTTACAGAACCCTTTCCCAGGGATGCCCGGTGCACAGTAACTGGAAAAAGGTACTGGAATTCAGAGCGAGATGACGAGAGCATGAATGCAGGGTGCAGATGCAGAACAAGCCACCAAGCAGAGAGACAAATCCAAAGTGGAGTTTGGAATCACAAGACTTATCTGTGTGAGACAGAAGGAGACACTAATTTTAAGAGAAGCTTCGGTGTTTGTGCACAGCAAACTCTGCTTTGGGACACTCGTGTTAAGGCTCTTCTCTGGGCTCCCCTGGGTTAGTGCAGGGACCACGAGCTGTAAGCAGCACCCACTGCAGGTCTGAACACAAAGCTGAGGAGCAAAGTTGCAGAAACACACGAGCTCAGCTACTTCCACAGATCAGTTCACAATCCAGCCCATCTCGAGCCTGTTGTGGCAACTCCTAAGGAACCCACTCGAGTCCTATCCACAGCCTCTTCCAGGAGGAATCCTGAGACCATGGCCCAGTGGCTCCAGCAGACAACAAAGCCTCATTACCTTAGGAAGCCTTTCCCAGTAGGACTGGGAATTGCACTCCAGGAGCTCAAGTGAGAACCCTCTCAGGGCAGCACAGCACTGGGTTACACACGGAGATCACAAGGACCAGAGTTAGAGGGTGACATGCTGGGGCACCTCGGGCAGATCTGTAGAAGTAACCTGGACAGCACATCGATCCTCCAACTACGGGAACCACAGCAAACCAAGCAAGCACTGGTGGTCCAGCCTGCTGAAGCGAGAGGCAAACGCCAGCCAGCTCATATTTACATGGAAGTCATGTCATTCAGGGCGTGGTCCAGTTCCTCACTAATTGCTTTGTACTTCAGTTTCTGGGCATAGAGCTCATCTAGAAGAGGTTTAGGAGGAGAACAAAAGGGAAACAATGAGGGAAGGCAGAAGAGTTCTTCCAACACTCTGGGGCAGGAAAAGTAGGATGGGATTCAAGAAAAGAAGAAATTCCGGGATTATAATCCAGCTCCAAGGGGAGCAAAGCCAAGCACTCAAACCACCTCAGCTTGTAAAAACAAGCTGCCCAGATGGGTCAGCAGGAATCTGTGGCAGGAGCAGCACGGAAGGGGAACTCCATCCGCTTAGGGAGCAGCTTGCTACATTTCAGGAGGGCACTGATCAATCAAGGTGCCTTGTTCTCACCCTGTGTCTCAATGCAAAGACTGGCTCGGGAGAAGTCAGTCATGTAACAGAGCTGGGCATCGGAAGGAATTCCCACCCTGCAGGATGCAGTGAGGCAGGACAAGTGGAACAGACCAGCCACACCAGTGCTCTCCATCAGATAATGGAGCAGACAGGCAGCTCACTGCCTCTGGGCAGGGGCAGGCCTGGAACTGGTGCACTCCTGAGCCCTGCAGAGCTGGCACAGGCTGCTCCAGCTCTGGCTGCCTGGGCTACACTACAGCTGGTCATGCTGTCAACAGCCCCACAGGGCCTGGGGAGCTCGGTCAGTTGTCATAAATTAGGTCACTTCAGCAGTAAGGCTGGAGACCAGACCCAACTCTCAATCAACAGGTTTCAATGGGAGTATACAGGGATATGGAGGAGTTTTTGCAGTTCCCAATAAAAACTTGTCCTGGATCATGAGGCAGCTCAGATTGCTGCTTGGCTGCAGCTGTGGATCAGCTCAGCTGACATCATTGTTATTTCTAGATAATAAACCTCCAGAGTGACTCCAGACAGTAAGATGGGGCTTTCTATCTCCAAGACCTGGCACTACAAGACCACAAAGGCACACCCACAGTGTGCCCTGTGGGAGGCCTGTAAGGGTTTTGCTTTACCAGCACCACCACTCCAGCTGCAGAAATCCACAGGAGAATCTGGCCACAGCCCCACATTTAAGGGAGGCAGCTGGAACCTTCTCCTTCTGTGGCCTGGGGCAAGGTTCTGCAATGTCTGGCCTCAGGAGTGCTCCTGAAGGACTGTGTGAAGGAATGGGAGGGGGAAAGGAACCCACCCTTGGCACAGGCTGACCACCACACTCCATGGATGGGGCTGCTGGTGACAACCTTGATCCAAGACCAACACCAGGGAATCTGAGTCTTCACAGGGTCTGTTTCAAGACTCACTGACTCCTGTGATTGACTTGCAGGACCCTGTCTGGAGGAGCCAGCACGTGCATGACATTCTGCCTGCAAGGATGCTTTTGTGACCAATTTGTGTCAGTTCAGCTGTTTCTTTCCTATGCCACTCCTTAAACTGGATTAAGGAAGAGCTCAGGGATCTAGATACATCCCTGAGGGCATCACCACCAAAACACACCAGCTGTCAGTTAGATAAGGCAAGGTGTCTGGATCAGGAGCTTGAGACCTGCCACAGTACAGCTGGGGAACTGTTTTCAGAGCAGATACACGGGACATGACTCCTGCCAAGCCTCACGTTGGAGGCCCAGTCAGGTCACACTCCAGGTTCTGAGGAGCACAGCAGCCTCTCCAGCTACATGGGAGACAGCCCCTCACCACACATTCCTTGGTTTCCCATCCCCAGAATATACCTTCCAAATCATCAATGGTCTTCTCCAGCTTGGCTACAGAGCGTTCAGCAAACTCAGCACGGGTCTCTGCCTGGCAGATGGAAACAAGCCAGTCAGTGCAACAGCTCTACAGCAAAAGGCATAAGCCTGAGGACATGGAGTCTCCCATCCTCCACGTCCCTCCCCAGCCAGGCTGAGGCCAGTTCACCCAGCTGGGCCACCCTGACATGGTCACTCACCTCTTTGAGTTTATCAGTCAGGATCTTGATCTCTTCTTCATATTTATCTTCTTTTTGAGAGTACTGTGGAAAAGAAGTCAGGAATCAGCAGCCCTCAGCAGCCTAAGGTACCTCCCACTCCAGAGAGCCCACAGGTACAGAGGGAGACAAACTCCTCACTGCAGCACACACGCCCACAGGAATTTCCAACCGGGAGCTGTTCACATCCCTGCCCATGTCCAACAGGACTGGGTCAGGCAGCAAGTCCCACACCATGCACAGAACACAAACCTGGGTGCAGAAAAATTCTCATCTTAACATCTTAGCAGCTCAAACATCCTGATTGATCAAGTCTGCCTCAAGGCAGGGAAGGGCAGCCAAGCTTCCTGCACCCCAGCTTCCACAGCCCTCCACTGAAATCCGTTAGCCCTCCCAGGAGGGCAAGCACAGCTCTCCAGGATTGCTTAAGACTGCAGTTGCATCATTTCCATCCCAGTGGGTGCTCTGCTGTTCACACACCCTCCTAGCACAACAGATGTTTCTGGCCTTGGGACAGGCAGCCCTACCTTCTCAGCCTGAGCCTCAAGAGACTTGAGATTGTTGGTGACATTCTTCAGCTCCTCCTCCAGCTCGGAACATTTACTGTGAGGTTTTGTAAAGAAAGGGGGGGGAAACAGCAAAAGAAGAAGTGGGAGGGAAAGACAGAAGACAAGAAGTGAATTCACGTGCAGGGAAGGCCAGGAAGTTCTTCAGGAGACTGTCTGAGATCAGACTGGAGGGGATCCTGCTTTGAGGCACTTGTGCAGAAAGCAGGTTCCCTTTTTGCCTCCAAGCTCATGTTTTCAATATTCTGCCAGCACAGGCACAGGGCATGGAGCTGAGCAGAGAGATGTGGACATAGACTTCTGCTGGACCTGGAGTTCCAGGGAGAAGCTGCATGGTCAGTGTGCTGTACAGAGGGAAGCTGTTCTGACAGACAGAGGGACATCCACCACCACTCAGACAGGGATACTTATGGGCAGAGAGAACAGAACGTTCCAGAAGAGAGAAAGACACGGTTAAGCTGAGGGGAGGAGCGTAGAGAGGAGACCACAAGAGTTCTGGTTTAATGGTTCAAGAAGGGAAAGGTTAGTACCTTTTCTTCGGCAACAGACAGACACTTCAAGTTCTGGTCCATCACTCTGAGCTGCTCCTGGAGCTCCCGGCAATGACTGTTAGTGACGGGCAGACAATGGCACAAGCCAGGTGGGGGCAAGGTCAAAAGGAGCACCAAAACCACACCACCACAGAGCGAGAAAGGGGGCAGGGGGAAACACAAAAAAGTCATGGTCACAACATGCACGTCTGGGTGGGAAGCACAGTGCTGCTGCTGCGTGCACAACGGTGTTAGACAAGGCCCACGGCACAGAAAGGTCCTGACCAGCTCCTCGAGGATCAGCTAAAGCATCCAGACACGTGAAAGGAGCCCAAACACCAGGATTTGTGCCTCTGCTCCGAGCAGAGGAAGTCCAGCTTGCTGCTCAGCAGTGCAGGAGCCTCAGTGGTTACTGCAAATACCTGGAGAGGCCAGAGACCAGCCCCAGCCCTGTGCCATCCCACGTGTGGCTCTACCCTGAGCCCAGGAGGCCTCTGTTGCTTTAGGACAAGCACTGTGCTCTGCAACAACGTGAAGGATCTCGTGGCTGCACACACAAAGCAGTGCTGGTGAACACTGTGGGGAGAAGGGCTCTCTGGCCATGACTGGGGAGTGCCCCCCTGCCCAGAGGCAGAGCATCTCCACCCAAGGCAAATCACATCACAAACTCCATGGCCTGAGTGGAGCCAATCCTGTTCCAAGGAGGAGAGTGCTCCCAGTCTTCTCCTCTGAGGACCCAAACCCACCCTGTGCTCCAGGCCTTGTGTAACAAGGTTAGCAATGCAGTGTTAGTTCCCATGCAGAGGCAGACGTGCCAGGTACATGCCAGACTACTCACGACTCTGCGAGCTCAGCTCTCTCCTCAGTACGTTCCAGATCTCCCTCTATGATCACCAGTTTCCGAGCAACCTGGAAGGGAGAATCAGAATCAAGAGGAAGGAGGATGATTTTGCACTTGTAGCCTATGCATGGTAGGGAAGGGAATGAATGCCTGCAGAAGCAGCTGGAGCTGCCAGAGGCTTTTGGCCAAACAGAACACTGATGTAGCTCAGCTGAGGGCCAGGCTCTGCCCCAGGTTTGCTGAGAAAAGCCCTGTCAGCAGGAACAGGAGTCATCTCTCCTGGCCCAGGTCAGCTGTACCAGAGCATCCAAGTCTCACCTCCTCATACTTCCTGTCTGCCTCCTCTGCAATGTGCTTGGCTTCCTTGAGCTGGATCTCCTGCAGTTCCATCTTCTCCTCATCCTTCAGAGCTCTGTTTTCAATGACTTTCATGCCTCTGCCCAAAAGAAAGCACATGGAGGGGAGGTGTGTAAAACAATCCTGGACAGTGCAGTGTTGCAATGAGTTTCAGAGCATTAACAGCACTCCCCTGGAACCACAGTGCTTCCTGACAAGCCACTACTCCTCTGAGTGCAGAGGGTGGCACAGGAAGGCAGACACCACTGGGCTGATGTGAATGCAGCAACCTCGATTGCTTGGAATTAATTGTTCCTTGGAACATTCCTCCAGCAGCTCGCTGGGCTCATGGGCCAAGGGAAGTGCTGCCACAAAGAACAAGCCTGGCTGTCTTAGGGACTAGGCAAAGTCAAGCCAAGCACTTCCCTGTCTGGAATGCAGGAAGAGCCAAGTCCATCAGGGACCAGCAGGGCACCAGCTGGGCCAGGCTGCTCACCACGGTGTGGTCACCAAGGAAGCACTTTGGCCAGCTGGAAGCAGAGTGATCCCCTCAGGTCAGGGGATGTCTGCCAGCAGGGAGGATGCTGGTAGAGGCAGTGGGAAGAGAGGCTGCCCCACCAGCAGCCACCTTCACAAGGCAGCGGTGTCCCCACACCCACTTATTTCTCCTCCCTTGGAGGTGGGAATGCGTGGTAGCACACAGCACTTCCTCACTCCTTAGCTTCAGGTTCCAAGACACTCGAGGCCACCAGCATTGTTTTAGCTGTTCTGCATAAGCAGGCACCACATCCCACATCCAGCCTTGATGTGGGATCTCCTTTCCCCACTCTGGGAAGCCCAAAGGGTTGATGGGACTATGCTCTCAGTCAGGAACACAACTGAGACACCTGACAGAGTGTGAGCAGGAGCCCTTGCTCACCTTTCACTCTCATCTGCTGCCTTCTCTGCCTCTTCCAGCTTCTGCAGAGCCGTGGCAAGGCGCTCCTGAGCTCGGTCCAACTCCTCCTCTACCAGCTGGATACGGCGATTCAAAGACGCCACTTCTGCCTCAGCCTGGAGGGAGCAGAGGAGGGGACTCAGCCTGTGCAGGTTTAGCAGCTTGGGCAGGGCAGCTGAGCTCTGCCATTGTGTCAACAGTAACAGCAGC
Organism: Calyptomena viridis; assembly: GCA_013390005.1. Classification (NCBI taxonomy): domain Eukaryota; kingdom Metazoa; phylum Chordata; class Aves; order Passeriformes; family Eurylaimidae; genus Calyptomena; species Calyptomena viridis. The sequence goes on along the minus strand of WEIV01016680.1, from coordinate 93,090 downwards.
ACACGGGAGCCCAAAGCAAACCCAGGTGCTTTAGGCACTCCCCCAGAGGCTGCAGCACGTTCAACTTCACCACACTTGGTGCACGCTGTGTCCATGCAGCAGCCCTCCTGCAGGCCCTCCCTGCCAGCCTGAGCTGCCCTGACAACTGAAGCCATAAACACTAAGATGACTTACGCCAAGGGGAGCCTCTGCAGCTGCTGGGACCCTGCCAGACCATCCATCACAGCTTTGTTTATCCACCCCCAGAGCGCGGTGACAGCTGCCACTTAGCACAGAGTCAGTTTACCCGCACGATCTGGGCACGAGCCTTGCTCCAGGCGAGCCCTCTCACCAGCAACACGAGAAGGATTAACAGGTTCAGGATGTGCCAAGTTATGTCAGGTGCTGGCAGGCCGGACAGTGCCCACAGCCCCAGCAGAGAGCCTGCAGTGCTCGAGGCTTCCTTCCTCCCAGCGAGGCACTAATAATCCAGAGAAGGAGCAAAAGCCTCCTCCAGTCTTGAGACAGTTGGAGCAAGAGCTGCCTCAGCTCAGCCATACGCTCTGACCACAGAGCGAGAAAGTGACAGCTCGCAGGCATTTGCCAGAAATGTGACCACAAAAATGACCAGCAGAAATCAGGGGCCATCCCACGTCCCAGCCACTGCCATCACCCAGGAGGGCCCTTCTTACAACCCCAGCCAGAGACCAGGGGAGCTCAGATGCTTTGGAGACACCGACACCCCGCTGGAGCCCCCTGGGGACCCCAGAATCCTGCTCCCCAAGGGGGCTACGAAGGCAGGCAGGGCAGTGCTGTGATCTTCTGCAGAGACCCAGGCACAGGCACATGCCAGACAGACACAAAACATCCCAGCTGCATGTAAAAAACGCAGACATGCTGCTCCTCACCGTGCCCGAGGAGGGAGGAGCAGAGCAATGAAAGGCACCAGTGTTAGAGTGGAGCCTAACACCAGTTGCATCCAGTTCCCGGAGGGGCTGTCTGAACTCTCCCCACCGCTGGCACTGAGGCATCCCCTGGCACATTCCAAGACCAGGCTGGGAGAGCTCCCATGCGGGCACACCCCACTCCTCACACCCCCCTGGGTGCCCAGAGCCAGCAGCCACCCCGCCAGCAGGGTAAGTGGTCTGCCCGAAGAGGAACACAACAACACCTTAAACAGAACTGGGAAGGGACTGCCTGACACACATCTTTTGCTTATTAAAGGGGCAACAAGCTATTGAGGTGGAGAACCTCCTCCTTCCTTCTCCAAGGGGATGGGGCCACGCCAGCACAGCCAGCCTCTGCTTCCTGACCCTCTGAACTGCATCACTTAGCCCTGACTTCCTGCAGGCAGTGCTTAATCCACCCAAAAAACACCCCTGCTTTTGAGGAAGTGCCTCCCCCCGCTGCAGAATGACCCTTGCACCTCTCGTTCTGCTGCTCCTCCCTGGATACAGCTGAAACTGTCAGGCTTCCCTGGAGCACGAGGCGACACTGCCAGGTGACTCTTCCAGGCAGCCCTGCTGCAAGTGGCACATTCCTGTTACTCCGTGCCTCCTTCAGCGAGGTAGCCCTGAACCAGGGAGCACCGGAGCCCTGCTAGCCAAGGAGGAGCTCATCCTGGCCTTCGGGACTCAGCATTGTTTCCCCACGCCCCAGAGATCCGAAAGGACTCCCCAGGACCCGAGACGAGTCAAGTCCCGGGCACACACTGCTCCTGTCCCCCGAGGGAGGTTCAGGGAGCCGGCAGAGCTCGCGTGTTCCCATGACAACGCTGCTATTACAAGGTGAATTCCTTACGTGGCTGCGAGGAAAGATCCCAGCTGAGATCCAGGAGGGGCAGGAGCTCCTGCCGCGGGGCTGGGCAGCAGAGCCCCATCCCTCCCCCGGCAGCGCTGTCACACACACGGGCTCAGGCACCGCGCGGGGACAGCGCAGCTTCACCGAAGTCACTGCTCAGATCCCAGGCAGGACCTCGGTGTCCCCCCATCCCTGTCTCCATAACAACGCCAGCCTTGCCTGTGTCCCCGGCCCAAGAGAGCCCAGCCCGTGTCCCCGCCGGGGGGGAGCGCAGGCGCTGCCAGGCCGGGGTTGTTCGCTCCTTCCTTCCTGCCTTCCCTGCAATCCCAGCCAAGCCCCTCTGCCCCCCCCCGCGGCTGCCGGGGCCGGGGGGGCAGCGCTGCCCCCGCC